>JBBMKB010066866.1:0-15043 GCA_037833945.1 Alaria marginata
TGATTGCGTTTGATTGGGTTAGGGTTAGGGTATATATGATGCAAAGAGTATATCAACCATTTTCTCGAAAAAGTGGTAAGGTACCCTCAGACGAAGAGGACTAACCCTGAACAGGGTTACAGGGTTAGTGATTTTATATTCGTATCGGTACACATTAGTGACCCTCAACAATAGCTGTCGAATAATGGCAAGGTGTAAACGCGTCAACCGACAGCCCTGAAGAGGTCTATTAACTGTTAATAGAGCTGTTGCACTTTTGCCACTTACCCGGGTACCATCGAGTAGTACCCGGCCTGCCAATACACATCACGGGTACGAGTAGCACTTCGTGTCCACCGGGTATTTGGGCCCGGGTACCCGGGTACCCGATATTTCATAGTATATATTTCACCCTGTAAAACCCGGGGATATAAACTCATCATTCCCTAAATCACGTCCCCTGGCCGTGCTTCGTACACGTACAATTTTTCCACGAAACCCTCCTCAGAATAACAATATCTCTCACACACACATCGCACGATAAACCCCCGCTGCTCTATAGATTTGATACTGCTGTAGCTTTGATACCCGCAACAGCAGTCCAGCAGTCCGGCAGCCAAGGGTATACCTCGACGGAGGGCGAAGGCCGAAGGCTAGACTTCCCAAAGCTCCGTCTACTAGACCCCAAGTCCGATCGTGCCGCAAACAAATACCAGGCCCGGAATACTGCCTAGGGACCGTGATTTAGCAGGGAGAATAAGTTTCCATCCCTGGAATTTCCAGGGTAAAAAATCGGGTACCCGGGTACCCGAGTACCCGGGGCCCAAATACACGCGAGTACCCGGGTATTTCCCCCCCAAAATTGGCGGGCACCCGTTGGCCGCGGGTACGCGGCGGGCACGAATAACTCTCCATTGCACCATACCAGGTATTAATAGTATTAACAGGTATTTATTTTTTGCTATTGAAGTGGTCATTGTCCGTTGTGTTGTCCAGAGTGCCCAGATCATATTATACGTCTGTATACATGCGTACCGGCTGTGTCCTTGCAGGCTACGAATGGCATTGGAATACGCTCTACTTGAACTTGCAAGTTAACGGGTACCCTGTACCCTATGGTACCTGGTACTGCTTTGATACTGCTTGGCTCAATGGCTTTGGCTTTGGCTTTGGCTGCAGACACTGGCTGTGAGTACGAGAATACAATACAGTACCATACACACCACATGATACTCGTAGGACCATTGCTGTAGATAGGACGTTGGCCGTACCTGTGATCGCGCCTGCTACCATAATGGCGACCACCATGTCCTGCTGTCCCAAACTAAGATGCATCTCATCTCGAAGCTGCGGTAAGGCTCCTTCCACCACTCCAATGTCGTAGCCGAACAAAAGACCACCGATGGATGCGATCACAGCGGCTCTTGCAGCAAACAGCTTGGAGGTGCGACTGAGCATTCGCCAATCTTGCAATAGGCTCCTGTCTTCCCTGGGAGGTGCCGCTCCAGCAGTGGAAGGCTGGTGAGAAGAGGAACGTGTGCGAAATGCGGAGCCTTGTTGGTCAGTTTGGCTGCTGCAGCCGTATACCGCAGTTCCGGTGTACTGGACCATAACTGGCTGGTACGGGCAGTACCAGCGTACTCGAGATCAAGCAGCCAGGTGTTGGGAGTGCATTGACTGACTGGAATACGACTACCGTGATACTCGTAGTAGAAACTTGTGCCAAGCAAACTTCCTTTTACGAGAGAATCAATACCGGTACTATGCACGGAGATGAACAATTTCATTTCAGAACAACACGAAGATACCTGGTACTGCTGAGAGCGGGGGCGCACCTTCTGCATCAAACCCAAAAACGAAGGGAGGATGCGCTTGTTTCAACCAGCTCGTTTCAACCACTCTGAACGGAAATATAAACCCCGCTTGATAGTTAAATCAGTGATACCTCGCCCGCTATATTTCATCCAAACGGATGACGGAGGACCCAAAACCTACTACTTTGTTGCAGTACACGATTATCATCTCCAAGTGCCCAGCATATACTGTATTATAGCACTAGTACTGCTACTGCTACAGAGTAGTACTGGTGCGTAAAAATGCTGCTGCTGCTGCTGCTGACTGCTGACCGTTTATCATACCTCGTCGAGAGTGAACTTCTGGGGATTGCTTGTTCGGACCTCTGCTGTTGGGGTATCATGCTTCAATTCCGCCAGTTCCATATTGATATGATAGCTCTCTATACTCCTCCTGACGTTCGCTTTAGCCGAGTCTCGATCAAGTCTGTTGTATAACCACAACAATCACGTGATAGATCACGTGATTACTACGGATGATGGTCATCGGATCATCGGAACATCGGATCCCTCACGCTGATGGCTGGTCTGCTGGTTGTCCATTTCGATAGAGCACTAGTGTTCCTATATAATGCTGGTGTGTGCCGGCCGTAAATATCAGCACTCTATTAGACACAAGTTCGTTGTTCCAAACTGTTCCAAGCGATTAAGAAGGCACAATATCGGGAAACCAGTACTAATAAACCGGCACTATATAGGGATATATGCAATATAAGTGAAAGTAGAGGTGGTTGACGGTTTGACCGACGGTTGACAGAAAACGGGGAAGAAAAGTGAAAAAAGCATCCAGTTGAGTTTGGGAAATTTGGGGAATGAAGTTTCTACTTTCCAAAATGAACACAATCTCAAATCCTAGTCTTGATTATGTTTGGTAGGTATATTATGTACGAGTACTCGTGTGCAGTGTGTGTGTGGTGTGTGGCGTGCACAACAGCACAGTGCATGATGTGTGGACAACAGACTGCTGTGAAGGCCGTGAGCCGCAATGGCTCAGTCAAGTTGTTATGCCACCGACCCTGATTGCTGTTGATATTGCGTACCAGGTTTTGCGTGTTACAACTGCCGGTAGCTGCGCGTGAATCTGACAATCAATTACCAGGTATCATTACGGCTGATGTTATACTTTTTTCTTAAGTAATAATCGCAGAAGAAATGCTGAAATAGATCTCGTACATAGTTTTCGTACCAGGTACCAGGTATGTCCTAATTAATAGCGCAGAAAATTCGGGAAAGTATCCTGTCTTACGTGTTTTCTCGTACCAGCACCATGGAAAACCTTCTAAAAAAGTAATAAAAACAAAAAGCCAGTTTTCGTTCTCGTATGACATGATGCTGGATGATACGTACGTACTGCTGCACCGGTACTACTCGGTACCGGTACTTTTTTCCAAGAAAAACGCCTCGGAGAATGTCGATATGACGATTTGGGTTTCTGAGCAATCACAGATCACAGATTACTGATCAGAAATTCTCGCGTCAGGTCGAAAGAAGTACGCAGTGGGATTGAGCGCCGACCCCATACACACACAGCAAACACCAACACACCACCCCTCTTAGTTCTTCTCACATATCGACATCATGAAGGGAGCAGCGATACTCGTGGCCTCGTGCGGTGTTTTGTCTACGCCGGCATCAGCATTCGTGGCATTAGCGCCATCCCTAGCAGCGGCTCGATCGACATCTGATCGGAGTGGACGAGGGGTGCCGATGACAGCCCAGCTCGCCGTCGCTCTGGACTCTCCTTCTCTCCCCGCATTACCGAGGGGGAAGCGCGTTGTACGCAGGAAGCCGGCCCGAGTACCTGCCCCCGCGGCTGAGGTGGACATCACGAACGCTCCGGTGCAGGTGAGGCCCGGGGTCCACGCCTCATTCAGCAATCCGTGGTGCAGCTTTGGCGGGGCCTTTGGTACACAGTCGAAATAACCAGCTGGAAGTAACCTCCGGTATCTCGTACCAGGGTACTTGCCTGGAGCCTTTGGTCCCGGGAGTGTGCAACCCTGTTTCCTGTAGCATGCAACTACCTGATCGAGGAATGGTGTGCCTTCTGGTACCATATCGTGATGCTGGGTTGTTGGCGTTAGTTCGTTCATACATAGACTCCCATGATATGATTCTGTGTACGTTTCAAGTTCTGTAACTTTCTTCTGCACTTTCTACGAAATGCGAAATGCAGCAGGCCAGTACTTTGCTGTTTGCTTTATTCTCGTAATAATGTTGAGAGGTCGGGGGTGAGTAGGTTTGTCTCTCTCGGCGAGGTCCCCTGTCTAATAACCTATTAGGTACCGGTAAAGGTAAAAACCCAGACCGGAGCTAATAATAGCTGCCTCACTTTGTCAAGTGCATCCTTATTGTTCAGTTCAGTACCGTTACATCGTTTGGGTCTTGAAAGTAGCTCGTGCGTCGGCCGTTGTCTATCTTTTTCATAGATGTCATGAGTCATGCATGAGCAGTCGACAGCCCAGTTTTGGCCTTGGTCAGTCACACCTTTAGGAGCGCCCCCACTAAAACCGGTACATTTCTTCTAGACCGCAGTGAGTCAAATGCGACCAAAAACGACAATCATATATTAACAGTCATACTCATAGGAATGGCGAATGAACCCTCTGCGCGACAGAAATAAAGGCTCGTATATACCACCCCGAGGGGGAGAAGGGACGACCCCCTTGACCGCGGCTTGTCCAGAAGCTAACAGCAACCTTTCTCTTTTTCTGTGTTTCCCGTTCTCTTGTGAGCAGCGTATGCGGTCGAATGCCGATTACCTTGGGGCTCTCCGAGAAAACGAGCAGAGCTTGGTAGTGATCAAGTTCTTCGCGCCGTGGTGCCGATCGTGCAAAGCAATGGATGTAAAGTACAGGAAGCTGGCGGCACAAAACAAGAACGTCAAGTTTTTCGAGGTGCGTGTCTGCCTGGATGCCCCGAGGCAATTGCCGAGGCACGAGGTGCCCTGATTTCGTGATGGCGTCAACGCGGCGAGATACATACTACTTCATACCTAATTATAAGAACCGTATGGTATTCATAGTAATACCCAAACGGTCACTATATTTACGCCCACAGTGGTCTACACTACCGGTTTAGAGGCAAGTGTATGATGCTTTACATTTTATTGAACACCAAAGAGAACACGTGTCGAAGTTTTCATACAACGGCTCGCGCCAATTATCGGATGAGCTTACTTCTCACGTGTATCATAGTCGTATTGTGTACCCAATACCCAAGCACTTACCCGTAGTTGCATGTATCAGTCATCGTGCGGCCGCTGAAGCCAAACAAAGAAAACGACTTCTCGGACTCAGCTCCTCGGACTCGCAGGTCCCTAAAAACCTATAATACGTTAGTCGCGCTTGTCGTCGTCGATTGATTGCTCCTTCCTCCGACTCAATTTGACTCCAGAATGTTGCGTCACATAATAGTTGTTCATTGCGATGGTACACGGTACACTGCTGTTCCAAAGAATGGAAAGCTTCGGTATTGGTGGCATTGACGAGCCCATGCACTTTCTTTCCCGCCAATGCTTGTCTAGCCACATTAGCCACATTAGATCTGATGGATATGTGTGAGGTAGTCTTATATAGGGGCTTGCGCAGCAGGGGAGTGTAGCTGCTGCCATCAATTGATGCGCGTTGGTGGATGGGCGATGTCGCGATTTTGCCTTCGTAAAAAAAATGCTTACACTCGTATATATTATAGGGGTTCGAAGTATTTTCCGCTCTGTGTATATTAGAATTTCGCATTCCGTCGAAATCAACTACTACTGCTGTTGTTTGATCTGTTGTTTGATCAACTAAACACAGGCTTCAGCCATCTCGAAAGGCGTCCCGATTTTGTGGTGCCGTATACCTGGCAAATTAGAAACTGGCATTCGCTCGTATATGTAACGACTCCATTCATGCTTAGTTATTTGTGAAGCATAACGACAGCCGCCGTTGTACTATAAATAATAATCTAACTCAAGGTTTTCCCGCCGATCGCGCGCTTTTTGTATTTGTGATGGTGGCAGATCGATGTGAACGAATCCCCCGAGCTGAAGAAAGCTCTTGGAGTTCGATCTGTGCCAACAGTCAAGCTTCACGCCGGGTCGTTGGGGCAGGTCGCCAACTTCACTTGTGGACCGCGCAAGGTAAGCAATAAAACTTTCATTTATATCTTCCGCCACATTTTCCCTCCATGAGTCGGCGTTCCCGGTGGTCTATTAATAGTGCTAAATCTCGCAACCGCTAAGGTCGTTTTCGCGAGGAACGTTTATTTCGCGAACCCGAGTTCTCCAAAGTTTTTTGTTGTTGTGATAATTAACACTTGGTTGACAGCCCCTGTTAATAGTTAACAGCATTTGTATGCACAGTCCGACGCCAGTCGACGAGGGAAGAAGATGCTGAACCCGTTTCGCGATAAACATGGAAGCCAAGCAGCGTACGGGGGGGGGGGAGGGTGCTATGTGACTCCGGATCTGAGTTCCGAAAAGGGAAGCACGTAGCAGATATATGGATCACGGTACGGTCGCGGTGTTGCGGTTGTTCCAGCGCGGCCGTCCACTTGAGAAATTATCTGGAAACAAATATTGGAATTGTTCTGCGAGTATGATATCACATAATTCAAATGGGCGTGCTCCAGAACATGGCTCAACCGTCTGAGCTGCCGCTTCAATGTGTTGGGTAGTCCATACTGGTACTGCTGAATTACGACAACATCTGGTAGTCGAAGCAGCAGAAGTACTACCAATATCAAAAGCAGGGGGTTCTACGAGTAGGCGTGCCGGTCCCGGGGACATGGTATCACCAGACATACCTTAAAAATAAACACCAGCCATGCCATGCGGGCTTGTGGATGCTGTGGCGTCAGATGGATATCTTTACCTGCAACACGTCGATGACCTCGAAAATTGACGTGAAAGTACGTTAAACGTTACATGACATTGCACTGTTTTACCTGGCATGTGTTTTATTAACGTTAAACTTTTTTTTCCACCCATCGGCATGGTATTAATCTGATAGGTGCCCGAACTGGAGCGCAAGATCAGACTTTGCGAGGACGTGCCCGCTTTGGCGGCTCGCTTGTCGAAGGGTTCGGGAATGATGGAGATGGTGGCAGGAGAGATGGATGACAACAAGCAGGTCAGACTTGGGTTCAACGCATCTGTCAAAAACAGCCATAATCGAGTAGTCTGTACCGGAGCTAGCGCGCGGGGGGGGGTGGGGCAAGCTCTGCTAGGAGACCGCGGAACTGAGTGACGGCGATACGATACCCGGTACCTGGTACCTGGTATGCGATAATTACCGCAGCAGTATAATGCTGTTGGAAGAGGTGAAAAACAAAATTGTTACGACAAGGTGGAAGTCGTTCCCGCGGCAGTATAATGCTGTTGGAAGTCTCACATCTTACATTCAATCCCCGGGAAATTGAATTTTCTAAACCTGTGTTGTAGTCTAATAAAAGTCTCTTTGCTCAAAAATCTTGACGCAACAGAAAAATCTGGCACATGCTGTGGTGGATTTGTCTCGTCTGTAGCGTTGACTTAAAGCTATCCAAAACTGTCTTCAGTAGTTCAGATAACTGACCGAGTTACGGCGTATTCTATCACAGCACCCTATGTAGTAGTAGACTATGCCGGCGCTCGTCTCCGACGTCAACACTCCTATGAACGCCTTGAAAGTGACATTAACATGACCATCACCGTTTTTTTGCAAATTTTTCGGCTGAACAGGGATCTCCTGCACAAACCTCAGAGGAATCTCCGCGAATTATGAAGGGCTTGATGGAGAAGCTCGCGCGGCAAGAACAGCTGTCAGAAGCATTGGAACAGCAGCAGCTAGACAATGTTCCCTTTGAGACGGGCTTGTAGGGCACGCACTGTGTACCCCCGACCCACAGGGGGGGGGGAGTCTAGTGTTGTACCTTCGACCCGGGGTGGGGATGGTCTCGTGCTGTACCCTATGATGCACTGTGAACCCTCGGCCCGTGGAGGGGATAGTTTCTAGTGCTGTACCTCCGGGACCCGTGGGGGGGAGTCTAGTGCTGTACCCTCAACCCATAGAGGGAATGGAGTTTGGTGGAGATTGTTATGAGTTATTTGTCAATCCAGTGTTGTTTTTTTTCCGTTTTGTGGGTTGCTTTGCTGTGCTTTGTTTGATTGTTGGTGTTTTTGATTGAAAGTTGCAACTTTTTGTAAAGTTCAAGTGCTCGAGAGCATGGTGGGAGGGGGGGGGGCATCGGTTGGTTCCACTGAATACGCATCAGTGTATTTTGTGTTCGATTGTCTGAAAATTCCGAGGTCGTGTTTAGTAGGGTAAAAGGGAGTACCCGAATATCTACGTGAGTATTTTAGTGTATGCGAAGTATACTCTGACGTACCGGGGTACCCAATCTGAGTGTTTGGGTCATAATACCCGAGTACCCCTAGAGTATTACCCTGCTAAACAAACCCTGAAAGTTCCTTCCTTCATTCCTTCCACACGATTCCTTTCTCACGACGAATTTAGGTTTTGTTTCTCGGGGAAGTCGATTGCGATACGAGTGGAATTAGGAGTAGGATGATGGGGATGTAGGGTTAGGTTAAGGCCTGTTGCGAATGTATTGCGTGACTCTGAAAAAACAGCTCCGTGATGACTGCTCGGCGGCTATGTTTTATGTGTGTTTAACGTTTTGGTTGCATTGTTGTCACGTGACAGCGGGGAGCACATCCAATTCAAGTGGGGGGTATATTTGCAGTTGTGGAGTTTTTCATTGCGTTGTATGGTAAAATAGTGAGTCGGAAACGATTCTGGTTGAATGAACACAAGTTGTCTGTCCTGCTGTGTTGTAAAACTCTCATATTCTGAGAGAGACGGTTCGATAGCAGTGAGTGGTGTTGGGGTCTACAACATGTTGGTCGCAAAACGTTTATCAAAAATGGATCGTTTGCCGTAACCGACCCACAACATAAAATTGCTCAATAATGTAAGGCCTTAATATTAGCAGTTAATATTATTAGTCCATGATGGAATGTTAGTGGGAGCTTGGGTCGTACCAGCACATCGTCTATTGATACGACATGATCCAAAGATCTATGATACCTGGTATCTAGATATCTCAACAAAAAAGTGGGTACCTAATAATAGTCTACCGGGAAATGTTTGCAAAAATCCACGGGTAAAACGTACCATTTTCTTCAACGGCTCTAACGACGGTGGAACTGGAACAAGTTTCCACACATCGGACAGATCATGATTTAAGTCATCCAGATCCTATATCTGTCGATATGATTTGCTGTGTAGGATCTGTGCGGTACAGATCCAACCCAAGAAATACTCCTATAGACCGTGCAAAAAATACGGCTCCCACCCGCCAACATGATTTATGGGCCAGGGGCCAGGGGTCTATTTGCCCTGAATGATGCAGATAACGAGTGGGGATCTGATCTGTCCGACGTGTGTGTAAGTTTAAAATCGCAGCTTGCACATTTGAGTTTCCAAAAACGGATCTCACAACTGACGTTTTTCGATTTTTCATAAAATGTCCCCAAGGACATTTGCACCCGTAGCCCGCGCGATCGAAGTATCACACGCAGCTTGCAAAGATGAGTTTCGACAAAGTCCTCGATCTCTTCACAGAGGAAGCGCTTTTTTATTTTTGTTTATAAAAATCTCCATGAGTCCTCCAACACCGTCACGAGGCAGGAGGCGACTTCCACCCCGCGAGCAAGTCCTGTCGTATATCAGTGTAGCATTGCATAAGGAACTATGTTTCCACTCGCTTACACTTGGCACGTCAGAAATTGCTCCCTGCACAGCCGCGATTGAATCGCAGAATAAACGGTTCGTCCCTGCTATGAATACTCCACACGGTGGAGTCTACCCGTCGTGTTAATTCGTCCTTTTGTAGGGAACTATCTATAGCGACCAAAGAACGACGGTTGTTTCGATCTCATCGAGCATGTAGGAAACCTGTAGCGTGCAGCAGTAATAAAAGGATATCTCAATGCACCTGTGTCTTACAGCTCCTTACACTGCACTTCGGACACACACCCTCCCCTCCCCCAGCGGCCCAGACTGCTTCGTGCGGCCGATGCTGTCTGTAATCGTCACTTTTTTTTGACAATATTTCCCGATCAAATCTCCAAAAGCTACAGCAGTATCCAAAGTGGATCGATGCAAACCATCGTCACGAGGACCAACGTATCAACAGAAGCTTAAGAGCGCCGCAGGACACAAAATGTGCAATACCTGGTGCAGCACATTATACTATCATCGAAGATAGGGTGTAAGGCACAGCGCAAGATACTATCAACTAAGATAGGGTATACCTGATAAAGTACATCACACTATCAACTAAGATGGTGTACCGTATAGCACATCATATCATACTGTCAACTAAGACAGTGTGTAGTGGTGTCGAACCGACATGCATGCATCGCCTCAGGCACACATTACTTCGAAAATATACAAATCCCCCCTTAAGGCTATATTCTCTCCTGTCATTGCCTGCCATATAATTCCAACTTCTCAATTCTTCATGCCCAACAAACCACGGATTGTTTCTCGTGCTGTTCCAGACTAAACAAAACAAAACTCGCCAATACTGCAGTAGTAAGAGATCTTAGAGCGTACTATTAATACTTCGTACTTAGAAGTATTACTACTACTATGGTGTGGACGACTTCAACTTCTTAGCCGACTTGTCTTGATCACTGCGAGAGTCAAACGAAATATCCGGTGGGGGGGCAATCTCTGCCGCAGTTGCTCCGAGGTACAAGCGGTCCCCAGCATCACCGATGCCAGGCACCAGGTCCAGCCCATTCTGCACAAAGCACGAAACACCACGTAAGATGAGAGGAATACACCAGGAGTTAGTTTAGCTAACGTGGTCGGCCGTCGTTACTCTTCCGAGGGAAAAAGTGACGAAAATAATCGGTCTGACGAACCAACCCGGGCTGCTGGGGTAGGGAAACTGTCCGAACTGCAACGAAAGGAGCTAAACGACACGCGCTCAGCATGATAATACTCGGATCACTGTAAGTTCTTCCTATACGGTTGATACTTTCGCCCTTTTCGTTTTTTTGGTCGCCATGTCTCCATACATGGGGCTCAAAAGGGTTAAGATGAGAGTAACGGGTGCGATAAACCTTAAGTTAGTTGGTTTTACGTCTGCGGCTGCTGTTACTCTTCTTTCAATAAGGTGAGAGAACAAAACCTTGAGGTAGCTGATGGTGCGTCTGGGGCTGTCTTTGTGCTTATTTCACAAAGATGAGAGTTGCGGGTGCAATACACCTTGAGTTACTGTAGTTGGCTTTACGTCGGCGGCCGTCGTTATGCTTCTTTCATAAACATGAGAGGTGTTGCCGATGAAATGATAGTATGTGTATTCTGCGCAAAGCACGCCGTAAGATGAGAGGAACGGATGCGACGCATGTTGCCGATGCTACGATATGTGCATTCTGTGCAAATGTAAAACGACGGCGCACGCGCCTGCTATGCACGTTGTTTTGTTTCCATTCCATCTCTTATATTTGCACTTGTTCTCCAGCTCCCACTCCTTTCGTAATTCAGATCCGGGGTCACACAGCAGCCCCCCCACCTCCCCCCCCACACTACGGTGCGTTCATGCATTTTTATCGCGAGAAAGGTTCAGCATTTTTTTCCCTCGTCGACTCGCATCGAATTGTGCACACACTAGGCGTTGTCTGCGTTTCAATTTTTGTACAAGAAAATGTCCCATGGGGGGCTTGAAATCGCGAAATCAACCTTGAAGGTTACGCGGTTTACCACTAGACCACCAGGGACGCCGGCCACATTGATTGCATATCAATTACTAAACCCGGCTAGATAGATGGACTCAGATCAAAAGAGGGAAACAGAAAGATAAACCGATACAGAGTGATATTATGTGGTCACGTCCCCAGGTCTCGTATGTATGCCTACATATCAGTAAAAAACCGGCGAGGGTCTCCCAGGATGCACCCCGACGCCACATAGGTGGACTCAGATCAAAAGAGAAGCAGACAGCTGCAGAGATACACAGTGATATTATGTGGTGACGTTCCCAGGTCTCGCATGCATGCCTACACATTGGTAGGAGGTCTCGCATGCATGCATGCATGCATATCAGTAGTAAACCCGCGAGGATATCCCAGGATGCCCCCCAACGCCACAAGCTACCTCACACGGCCATGTGATACTGGTACTTATTAAGTGACACATTTATGTATCTAAATACGCAAGTACCAGGAATATCAAAATTAAATCTTCCCCACGACATTATTTTTTAAATGAGAGGGCGGGCTTCCCTCCATCCCAACTGAAGCATTCCCACCCATAAGTGCCAAACGTTCGATCGATTAGAGTCAGAGTACGAGAATGTGTTGCACGTTAGATTTTTTTTTTGTGGCTAATCCATCCGACAGGCGCCCTCATCGGAACCACAACAATCACCGAAGTATGTCATGGTTACGTATGCTTGGCAAGTGGCCTATTCCGGTATCATACCTCTGAGAGCTCGTCAACGTGAGCACTGCACGTCTGGGTGCATTTTGCAAAGGATCTACCAACCCTAATCCTAACCCTAATCCAAGCCCCAGACAACTTTGCTGGCAAGTGCCGGTTTTGGTATCGTACCTCTAAGAGATGGTCGGAGGAGGCGAGGTGCACCTGCAAGCCTGGGTACATTTTGCAAAGGGCTGTATGTATACCGTATGACACCCTATAACATTAGCCCACCCTGAATAGTTGTACATGACAACGCGTGGCAAGTGCAGTGTTGCGCACCTCTGAGAGCTCGTCAATGGAGGCAAGGTGGACCTGCACGAGTGGTTACCTCCTGCAAAGGGCCTCCCTGACCCTAACCCCAACCCAGCCCTACCCCTAGGCAGCCTTGCTAGCAAGTGCCGGGTTTCGTACCTCCGAGAGCTCGTCAATGGAGGCAAGGTGGACCTGCACGTCCGGGTGCATTTTGCAAAGGGCCTCCAGTCCGCTCCGTGACGCCACTAAGGTCACCACCTTATGACCCATTCATCATCACCGACGATTGAAACACAGCGCAACACAGGCGGTTAGTACGGGAGACGCGCGAAGCTCCCTATTGTGCATTCCTGGCGTGCAAAAAGTCTCCAACTGTAGGGATCGTGAATCATTACAGCGCTACAGTAGTATAAGGAATATAATATGACCACTTGTTCGTCAATCATCATCGACGATTGCAACACAGCACACCACATGCAGTAAATACGGGAGAGCGAGAAGCTACAGTATTCATTTCGAGCGAATGCCAGCTCTAATGTCTACCTTACAGCATGGCAAAGAGTTGGGACCCCTTTGGAGACCTTTGGAGACCTTTGTAGATTGACATGGACACATGGTACGGTAAAGGTGCACCACTTCGTTTCTGAGGCCCCTCACTTGGGGAGCCCTATATATACTATTACTACTATTACTACTATTACTACAGTAAGTCACCCAAAAACTGGTTTGAATACAAATAAAAGAGCCATCATACCCGACGCACAATCCCATGGCCTAGTCTAGGTATGCAACGAAACGTATTGCAAAAAAAGAATGAAATCCCGACGATTTAGGGTTAAGCAGCGCCTTCATTCCGAAAACGCTTCAGCCGAAAAGTGCTGTGCTAATAGTAGTATTAATACCTCTATCGTAGCACGCGTCTAATGACTAAAATGACCGCTGTATAATACCCGAAAACAAGGGAACCACGGGCAGCAAGTAGAAATAACACGTCACACACCAACGCACACAACTTGACGACACTTGAAAATATGCTGCTGCTGCAGTACACTATCTTTAATAACAACGATGATATCCCCCCCGTATGAAAAAACTCTCTTAGGGATCGTGAATCCTACAGCGTGATCATTCAGCAGTGTAAGGATGTTCGTTGCTCTCTGGGTGTATGCGGGGTCGATCTCGGCCTTCGCCCTTGTACTCCTGCAAACTGTATCCCACACTAAATCCAAGCAGTTGGTACCCAAAAACACGGGTGCAGTTCTAAAGGGGGTACGGTAACTCGGTGGTAGACAGATGAAAGCTTGCACGTTACTAATAAGTTAGTACCACTCTGTACGTAAATATAAGCACCGTTTTGTATTCAAATTTATTATCAAACGGACCTTATATTTCCGGACAGAGTGGTAGTACTGTTACGCGGGACTGTAGTAAACAGGACCTACGGTATATACAAAAACCGAAATATTTCCCTATTTTACTTTAAATATTTGGTCCTGTTTACTATGGCCCCCCGTAATAATACTAGTAGTACTAACAGTAGTATTAATAGTACGGTCGAGGTAGACAGTAGACCTATCCTAGGCTCCTCAGATAGTTGAGGAGCTTTTCACCTGACCCAAAAACTGCCAAATGAAGGTGCAACCCGATGGACAATGGACAATACCATGGCCGAGGTATCTAACGACTAACATTGTACTCCAATAGTTTGGGGTAGTTCCTAAAGCTTAGGATCATAAAAGAGTTTGGCTCAAACTTGCTACCCCTACGTATCGTACCGCGCTTCAACCTTGCATGCCAACCATGCCAACCACCTATTAATAGTACCATTTTCGGAAGGCAACGTTTCCCTACACGTGCATAAAGGCAGCACAAAGCGCACAGCCATCAATTACCGCTTTATTCAGCCACGACATGAGCAGGCAGGATTCGACCTGAGTCGGCAAGCACAAGAAGTGCTGACCCCGCCGGGAGACAAAAACCGTAGCAGCTGTCATACAAACAGCAGTTATCATACCGCAGTATTTCGGGGGACCATAGTAAATAGAACCAAATATTATTAGTAAAAATAAGAAAATATATACCAGGTAGGTTTTTGTGTTTGCCGTAGGTCCTATTTACTATGGTCCCCCGTAATAGTAATAGGGTGTTGTTTGCGGGATACCAGTACCAAATTTAGTTGGGTAAGAAAAAATATAATAATAGTATTGAAACCAACGAACGTCATAACCCAAGGCCAACCCAACCCAATAAAAATTAGGTTAGAAACGCCGTTTTGGTCTGTTATTGCTAGTTTGTCGTGCGTTGGGCTGGCCTGGGGTTATGACGTCACGACCTTCGGTTTCAATACTGTTACTATATGTTTCTTATCCAATCAAATGTGGTGTCCCGGAAACACCCTTATCATACCGGAGCAATTATCATACGATATCCTAGCAGCTATCATGCCGTCGCAGTTACCATACCAGTCGTAGCGGAGAGGGGGGGGGGGGGGGTTCTCCCTGC
>JBBMKB010066877.1:0-15042 GCA_037833945.1 Alaria marginata
ACACACAGCTTGCAAAGATGAGTTTCGACCAAATTTTCGATCTCACAGCTGAAGTGTATTTTTAATTTTTATAATATTGTTGAGATATTTTTCCATGCTGTAGACGCGTATCATAGCTCGGCGTTAGAACTCTCTTCCCGTTATCGAGAATACGGCCAGCCTTCAAATCCGCGCCCGAGGGGGTGCGTGTGTTATCTTGTGCTGGGGGCGGTTTGATTAATGATCCGGGCACGGTTCATGTCTGGTTGACGGCTGAAAAAGTGGGAGGTAAAATTTCCAACCGAAGACCGAAGACTTTTATGCGTATGACGTTTTTGGTGCGGGCGATCTTGGAAATAAATCCTCAGTTAGTTGACTATACGTCGACGGCTGATGTTATACCTTTTTCTTAATTATTAGCCGTTCGTTGGCGGCGGTGTCTATACCACGTCCCAGCGTGTGTGTAGGTACATACAAAGCGTTCGCCAATAGGTCATCTTCACTGTTTTTTGCTTATTAGTGTCCTAGCCAGCAAGTAAAAACGGCGTGGTATTTCCTCGTGCGGAACATGTCGCCTCACGACCTTTCGCACTCTACAGTACAAGACACCTAATAAGAAACAGGCAAACAAGAAACGCAGGCTGAGATTTACAGGAAAATAAGAAATTCGGGAGCCTTTATGCTGAATTTAGTGTAGAACACCCCCCCTCCTAACTAAGAAACTCAGCCTGGGTCAGTGTTTCTGTTTCTTATCATAGGTGTCCCGTACTGTACTACAGTATATACTGTCTGTACGTAGTATTGGTTTAACCTCGATTAATCCTGTGGTGCGTGTTAAGATGTGGGGAGAGCTATTTTTTGGAAAAAAATGTTTTTGGATGACGGGGCTCTCAGCTTCGGAGAAACTGCCTGTTAATAACATTCAAGAGTGTCGTCTCGTGTTTGTACAGCAGCATTATTCATTTTATACCTAGAGTAAATACCATGGTAACACTAGAGTAAATACCATGGTAACACTAGAGTAAATAACATGGTAACACTAGAGTAAATACCATGGTAACACTCAAGAGCCTGTTCGTCGGGTTGCAGGTTCAATTTTGGTCGGTCGAAGGCGGTTTTGGGTGCGGTGTAGAGCTATGGGCTATGACAGTAGGAGAATACTAACTGTCATAGCCATACTACTGTAGGTGTAGAGCTCTTGAAGAGAGGAGCCAAAAAACAAAACGTGTATGTATCCCTCGTAGTAGCTAGCCTGCGTCCCCCAAGCGAAACGATTTTCTTGACCCGAGCAACGAATTGTTCTGAACGTCTTCATCAAACTTGCAGCCAGTGTGGCAGACGCCCCTGCCCTGTGCCCCCCGTAGGAAATACTTTTGACATCACACGAGCCTTTCTCTTTGTACGTGTGTCCCGCGAAAACTGGCTCGATGCAGGTGACATCATCGCTTCCAAGCGAACTCCTTGCGGCAGCAGTCAGGACTTCCTCCCCAACGCGTCTGCATTCGAAGTTGGTCCGTCCCGTGGGCCGTGGACTAACTACTGTAGCTCCCATTTCGCGGCGAGAATGGTAACTTAATAATAATGCAGAAAACGATGTGAGTATAGCACCCACCCCCTGATGATAAACCGGGATAATAGTGGTAAAATACAAGATTTCGTATTTGAGGAAGGGTGTGCCCTACACTATACATTGCACTATCTTCAGTGTGGCAGCTAATGGGTCCCTCGTTTTCCTGTAAATGTCAGGCTAACTCTCTTGGTTGGCTTTTTCTTACGAGAGTACCGGTACAGTATTTTACCCCCACACCACCATTTAGTGTGTTAGGCAGTTCGTACTCAAAGTGTTCTCCCTGTTCGTATCAGCCAAACGGCAGTAGTTCCATCTGTTCTCCAGGTGCTTGCTGGAAAAAAAATGGGAAGCGCCGGAACAGAGCTCAAAGAAGGCGTATGAGGCCGTCCACAGTGAAAATAAAAAAGGCTCTTAGATACAGACCATACAGACCATCAAACGAGATTGAAAACGACCAACTAGAACAAGTTTAATCACTGGAGCATGATATATACACCTGTTGTTGCTGCTTCTCAAGGGTTCCTGCTGTTCGACCTTGCTTGGTCAGCGACCCCAGGCGACACGTGACGTGACGAATCTCGTACACCACACTATTGTACCAACCCTCCTAAACTGTATTCCGCCATGTTCTCGTACACCACTACCAGGTATTATATTACCAACAATCTTGTAAACTTAGCTCTGCCATTGGCGGGAGTGCAGTAAAGATTGCCTCGTGCTCGAGCGCTTTCGGCGACGGATTACGGGGGAACGTAGTTAATAGGATCAAATACTGGTAGTAAAAATAGATAATATATAGTTTTTTGTCTCTACTGTAGGTCCTATTAACTACGTTCCCCCGTAATAGACACAATTCCTGCGCATACCAAAACACACCGCCCGGTATTTAAACTTCGCCGCAACGGCCAGCAAAGCAAACAGGCTACCGCTGACCCAAAGCCAAATAAATATGCGTTACTCGCTGCTCACTCGTTCAACCGTCCCGTCCTCCTTCTGACTGGCAATCATCCCTCTCTCTCTGTGACGTACCTGCCTGTGATGAAGGTGTCCACCTACCACATCGTGGGACCCATGAAGATCGATGCCACCGTAAGCAAGGCATGTTGCCCACGTGATTGTTGGTAGTGTGTTCCGCATCGTTTTCTAGAGACTTTCGCTTGATGACACGATCGATCAAATGATTGAGGGTCTAACAGGCACGCACGACTACGAAGCACGAGGCATGCTGTAGTCGACACTCGACGGTTGGTAACGGCTCTTTGTGAGATTAATGAGGTAGAGTGGTGTTGCACGACACTGTTGTAGAGTGCTCTACGTAGCTGTATACTTCGAAGTATAGGCTATATATTGATGTTAAGCCATGTCATGGTTGATGTAAATCATGTCACGGTTGGAGTGAAACCAAGTGATCGTCGATGTCACAGCAGTCACGTCAAAGGCTATCCAAGCAGGGCGATACTATAGGCCACAGTAGTAGTAGTGATGCTCCCATAGGAAGAGGGTGAGACAAGCAATCGTATGCAAGGTACTGGTGTGAATATGAATGTAGTCGCCACCAGAGCTCCACCCTCACCAGAGCTCCACCTTCACAAGAGCTCTACCTTCACCTGAGCTTTGCCGCGGATTTCCGCAACCACCTCCTTCGATTTTCAAACACCGACCAACACACGCAAACGAGGCTATAGACCCCCCCACAACTCGCGATGAGGCTAAGACGCCTCATTGCAAGAGTTACGACCTTTCGAAGGAGCCCATAAACGTAGGAGCTCGAGTTCGGGCTTGTGCGTACCGTCTACCAGTAGCAATCGGCCCACGACATCGCCTCCGGTTCGCTAGCCAGCTCCTGAAAAGGCGCCGTGGACGCTGGCGCCCCTATTGTTAGTGTGGAAACAATGTTGTTATAGACGCGCGATGCGATAGAGGTGGCACTTTTGGCCTGAAACGGTCACTAAATGACGGGGTTCCTTAAACCTAAAATCGTCGGAATTTCGTTATTTTTTAGAATGAGTTTTGTTGCATACCTAGGCCATGGGATTGTACATCGGGTAGCAGTTTTACTTTTTCCCAACCCAGACTTTGGGAGTGGTCTAAAGCTCTCTTCAATTAATTGAGAAGCCTCAGGAAATAATGCTGCATCTCTACCACCCACCATTCGTCTGTCTATAAGTAAAGCACAACTTCGCGAAGGCGCTGCGTCCATGGTCTATGTCATCACCGAAGGGCGTCTACGGTAAATAAAGCTTTCAGTGCCAAATACACTTCGTGTCAAGCATATCCCTACCTTATATTTGGTTGCTCCGTGCGCTATAACACCACCATTAATAGCAGAGCAGATTAGTGCAGAGGTGTACTTTATCCTACAGTTTGACGCTTGCTGCGATAGGGGTACTGGAAGGACGGTGCGACGATAGAGGTAGCACTTTTTGGCCATTTTTTGTTTCTGCATGACGGGGCTCCTTCAACCAAAATCGTCGGAATGTCATTCTTGTTATGCCACATGAATGTTTTGTATACCTAGGCCATGGGTTGGGTCATCGGGTTGCGATTTCAGTTTACTCAAAACACGTTTTTTGGGTGAAGTATAGAGCTCTTCAAGCGAGGAGCCTCAGGAACAAAATGGTGTTGTAATGCTGATTAAAGTAGCATGTATGTGTCGGCTCTTTTCTTCAGGAGCTCTACACCTCACCCATAATAAGTTGATTTTGAGGGAAAAGGAAAGTGCAACCCGATGAACGCCAATGAAAGCAATATCAAACACTCAAAAGGTATTCTGACGATATTGGATAGCTTTTTTCACTGTAGTTAAGGAGCCGCCCGTACAGTCATAAATATTTTGGCCGAAAAGTGCAACCTCTATCGTAGCACATGACACGTCGTTTCAGATTTACAAAGGTACGAAGTAGTAGGTGGTCATTCGTGCGAAGCCCTCCGACAGTGACCCCCCTACCGCAGCCTGTGCGTGTCCTGGTATAGTAATAGGGCTATTACACGGAGTAATAATAGCGGTGTCGGTATGCACATGTGAAACCGTCCGTGACGTCGGTTGCATGCCGAACCAATTGAAACTCCCTCATATCTATTAGTGTGTCCTCTGCTGCGCCGCACGTTGACAATTGCTGCCCTCAGGAAAGCGAAGAAACCTCCCCGCCTCTTCCTCTTTCTCCTCCTCCTTCTCCCCCGGCTTCTCGGCCGACCGTGACGGAAAATTCGTTCCTCATCGGCCGGACTTACCACGTCTTTTCTGCGAGCGGCGAACTCTTCCTCTCAGCTTCCAGCCGGAAGTCCGACCGCGAAAGCTCAGTGGACTTTAACAAGGTAAACTACTACGCTACTATTAATAGTATTAATAGCCCTCTCATAAGAAAGAGCCCCACAAGAAACTCTAAAAAATGCGGGGAAATAAGAAAGTCGACAGCCGTTATACTGGAGTTAGTCTAGGAAATACCCTTCCTCAAATAAGAAACCCAGCCTGAAACCATATCTCGGTTTCTTATCGGAGGGTCGATACTGTATCGACATATATATATATATATATATATATATATATTGGGCACGCATAACAAGTTCCCATGGCTAAAGTCGAGTATTATTTTAACCTAGTGTAAACTTTCGTAATAGTTTAACCAAGGCTAATGTGCTCCGCAGTGTCCTTGATTTTGTGTGTATCTTGTTTGTGTGTGTCTTCGGTATTGAGGGGGGAGTATTGAGAGAACGTAAAACAACGACAACCAACCGATTGGAGAAGAGCTTCATTAATAGTGGGAGACCGAAACCCTTATTATATGTGATTCGCTGCGCATTCCCCGTACTAAATCGACGCTATATACCGTTGGTAGCGTCTTTCTTTGCGGTACTCCGCAAGAGTGCACACTACCGGCCCTCTTGGAAGGAGGAGCCCCACAAGACACTTCTCGCAGCCTTGCTATGCAGGGGAAAACATTGAGATTCGACAGCTGTCGTGAAGGGTGCTACGGTAGAGGTTGACCAAAAACTTCCAGAGGCTCCTCACTTGAGGAGCTCTGCCGTACACCTTGACCAAAAAATAAATTTGAGGTAACATGGAAGGCCTTTTCGAATATTTTCTAATGAACGTGGGAAAAGGCACCCCGACGAACAATCCCATATAATAGCCGAAAGGTATACTTTTCAACACCCAAATGCTATCCAAACGATATTGAGTATATCTCCTCCATGGAGAGGAGCCTCGTCAGACATACATACATATTTCGGAGCTAACGTGCTAAATATCCCTATCGTAGCATGGGTCTTGTACTGAAGGTAGTGTAGGGCACACCCTTTCTCAACTAAGAAACCCAGCCTAAAGAAACCTCAAACCAAAATGTCGGGCTTTTGTTTTGCTTGTCAACCGCCATCATCATACACATTTTGCCACCAACCCGTGGGACATCACATGCCCACCCAACAGAACGGCGGATTCAGAGTGGACTTCATCGAGGACCGCCTGTCGAAAAATGTGGCCATTCAGCGCGCTTCACGTTCTCGGACGAAGCCGGGGCATACCGCATGCACAGCGGTCTCCACCACAACAACATGCTCTACTTCCTGGGTTCCAACGACCAGCTGGACTGGGTGGTGTGGAACGGTGCCGTCCCCACCAACGGACAGTGGGAAAAGATGGAACTCCTTTGGCTGGGGGGCGACGGGGACGACAAGGAGGGTGGCCGCCAAACGTTCAAAATCAAGGGTTACGAGGGTTTCTACGTGAAGTGGGCTGTGTCCGCCTTCACCGGAGTCAAGCACTGCGAGGAGGCGACGGAGTTTATCCTGCGCGAGATCTGAGGATCGTGTTCTCGTGGATTCCTTTCGGCGTCGTACAGGACAGGACAGGATAGGACAGGACAGGACACCTACCAAGAAACAGAAGTACTGACCCAGGCTGGGTTTCTTATTTTGGAGAGGGTGCGGTCTACACTAACCTCAGCAAAGACGCGCGCTACGATAGAGGCACTGTACCTGTAGCACGTTTTAGCAAACATATCTTCTGAATGGCGAATGGCGAGGGCTTCCTTAACCCAAAAATCTTCGGAATTTCATTCAGTTTTTTCTGCAACTTTGTTTTTTGTACACCTAGCCCATGGGTCGATTCGTTGGGTTGCACGTTCAGGTTTCTCAAAAGTTTTTTTGGGGTAGAGTATAGAATTCTTCGTGTGAGGAGTCCCAGAAACAAAAGGTGTTACGACTATACTGATTAAAGTAGTATACCGCTATAACGGCTCCCGGCTTTCTTGAACTTCTGTACATACCGGCCTGCCTCTCTTGTCAGCCTGTTTCTTGGTAGGTGTCCTGTGTTTTAATGCTCCCGCTCGATTGGCTCGGCAAATGTATAATAATAGCTGTTGTTGGACAGTCATGTTGGAGGGTGCGTGTACGTGCATCCAGGTCAGTAGACTATGTCGACCGAAATTGCTATTATTGGAGAGAGCAGGCATGATTGCATGCCCTCCGCGTGAGGGCGTTAGGCGTCGTAGCCGTGACGAGCTGGCCTTGAACTGGTTTGCGTACGCGCCTGCCGGGGTATGCCAGGGGAAGAAGTCCGTTGCAATGCTATTCATGCATACCTGAAATCAAGCATCAAACGAACACGTTCCGTTTTATCAGTCGCTAGGGGCAGATTAGACAGACAGCTCGCGTATTCACGATGTGGGCTTGTGTATGTGTGCATAGATTTGAGCTTGGTAGCATATAAGGGAAGGAGGCAGCGACAGGAAAGAAGGTATCCGCCATGAGCCTTTGCGTACTTGTCGCCAACATCGCCGAAGCCGAACAAGAGTAAGAACAAGAACAGGAGCCGGACCAGGAACAGGATCAGGAATAGTACGTCGCGCTATTACTGTATTGTGTCGAGCAGTAATTGTGGGTTTTTCGGTGGGTAACGCGTTGTGAATGAACGTTTGACAGGACTGTGCTCTCGGAAGACGAGTGTGTTGCCGTACAGTACATGCATGTCTCAGGCGAAGCGTAAGTACATGCTGTTTTATCAGCATGTGGCGGTCGAGTAGTCATTGCATGAAGGCTGCGATAGGGGTGGCACTTTGGGCTAAATACGTTTCCAAATGACGTGGCTCCTTAGCCCCAAATTGTCGGAGTCCGATTCTTGTTTTCCAAATGACGTGGCTCCTTAGCCCCAAATTGTCGGAGTCCGATTCTTGTTTTGCAATATTATTCGTGGCCACCGGATTGCTCATCGCGTTGCAGTGTTCGCTTTTGTCCACTTTTGTGTTTGGGTGGGAGGTGCAAGAGCTCCTCAGGCGAGGGGCCTCAGAAGAAGGATGGTACACCTCTATTGCAGCATGGTTCATCATGTGATCACGCTGTGCCTTAATTCACATGTATGTGACCTTGGAGCGCGTTTTGCGGGCAGGATGCTATGTGTAGACGCATGTTACTTTCACCAGTACAATAACACCAACACCCTTGGTTATTATGAGGTTCCTCACGTGAGGAGCTCGATACCTCTCGCAAAAACTGGTTCGGGCAAAACTAAGCGTATTTCTCGACGAACCATCCCTTGGCTTATTCCATAGCTTAGGTAAACATCGAAAATTATGGGTTAAAAACAGTCGAAATTTCGACGATATTATTGGGGTAAGGAGCCCCTTCATCCTAGAAAACATTTCTCGCCTGTATGCTGGGGCGACCTTGCTGCCGCACATGCGTGTCAGGCGAAGCGTAAAAACGTGGTGTCTTTGGTCAGTGTTTGGCAGCCGATTAGGTATCATTTGTTCGCGCTGCGCCTGATATGTAGACTAGACGAATGCTACCATTTGGGTGCCCCTCTTGGCTGACATAGTCTCTGACCGTTGGATTATCCATCGGGTTGCACTTTCATCTTTTTTCTCAGGTTTTGGTGTTTGGATGAGGTATAGCACTCCTCACCTGAGGAGCCCCAGCAAACATTAGGTGCGCCCCTATCGTACCATTAGTAGCACTATTGCAGTAGTATATAGCGTGCGTCTGTATGTGTGCGAAATATTTGGACTGGCCGAACGTATAGGGGAGTCATCCCGCAGGGGTGCAGCTGACGTTTCTGAGCTTCAGGCATGAGGAGCTCAGTATCTCATCCGAATAATGACTTCGAAGACAGTCGCTCGCGCAACCCGACCTAAATTTCCATGTGCTAGCGCTAAAACAAACATACTCGTGAAGCCTTCATACGAACCGGTAGTTCCTCACTTAAAGAGCTCAACCGAACAGAAACGCTTGACCGAAGAAGTGCAACCTCTGCTGAGGGATGACTTGCAACCTCTACTGTGGGATGACGCAGGGGGGCGTGACGGGCAACACGCGTAGGGTTAAGCAGCAACGCGTAGCGGTAGAATAAAAAATGAGGGCATTTTTGTTACTTTTATCTCGAGTCAGGGGCGTGCTACGACAGGGGTAGCGCCTTGTGCCCAGATCCTTCCTTCCTGACGGGGAGATCCTTAACCGAGAAAATACCCGATACCGCTGAGTTGTTTCACTGGTTTTCCTGTCAAACCTAGGCCATGTGGTTATTCGCCGCGGGGTGGCATTCCCAATTTTTGTCGAAAGCCAATTTATGGGTGAAATGTTGAGCTCTTCAAGTGAAGAGCCCCCGAAAACTCCGGTGCGCCTCAATTAGGTCGTATCAATATGTAGGTGGAGTTGTGCGTGCAGCATGGTGTGATGTAGCAAGGAGGGGTGTTCGTGCGTATACTCCAGAATTAACGCCACAAAGGAAACCAAAGTACAATGGTGCGTTTGCCTCATGCAAATATCGCTGAAGGCAGTAATGCATATCGAAGGTATTTCTTTCGTGTGTTCGCCTTATCCATATCGTCTCCCCAAACATCAAAAATAATTAATTCACACTAATCCCAAGTCATTTTCTCCTTCGAACATCAAAAATAATCAATTAATTAATTAATTTACCCCCCCCTCCATATATATAACACATAAAACAGGCGCGACAGACAGCCGGCGGACCTCATGTCGGACAAGAGGGGCTACGAAACAGAAACGCCAGTAGTGCGTCACAATAATAGCATATATATATATGAACAAATCCAGGATTAAAAACAGCAAACACAAATGCAAGAAAAGAACAGAAGGTACATACGAAGTAATATTGATACAATACTCGTACTGTGCTCATATATGCGTGGTATCACATGATACGGCAGCAGCAGCGATGTGACAGACCCTGAGCCAAAAAAAATATATATGGAGTTAAAGAGTAAAAAGTGCCCCTAAGGTAAATACCTTCAGGTGTACCTTACTCAAAATGTTTCCCCTGCGGCGGGCTTTAGGGTGCATTCCTTAAGTCGCTTTCGGCGTGCCTTGGCCGCTAAGGCTTATTCACAAGTAAGACGGTTCGGCAGGAGATACCACAATAGCAACGTAACGGCCTCAGATAGTGGAGAGCCGGAGGCAGACAGAGCATAGGTGACAGATGGACCTCAACAGAGCGGATTAAGGCAGATAAACCTTGGAGATTGGTTGGACTACTCCGGAATTCCCAGGCAGGTCGTCCACGGAAAATAAGGAGCGGGGAGGGGGCACGCGACGGTGGGAAGGAGAGGGGGTCCCTTCGTTTTTCATTACTTCCTCGTACTCAATTTAGCCGATCTTGTTGCCCTCCCTAGTCGCCCCGAGTCTCGCTCTGACACCCCTTCCCTGATACCCGCCACATTTTCCCCACGTTTGCAATGTCATTGCTCAAAGATAGGGTGGTCTGCCTCCCAGACCGAACCCTGAAACGCTCGCTCCCCGATCATTACCAATCCCACGACCTAGGCATACAACGGGTGGTACTTGTAAAACCCAACGACATTGATTGGGTAGTTCCTCAATTGGTCGTGGAGCCCCCGAAGGTTGGAAACATTTTAGCGAGAGAGTGCTACCTCTATCGTAGCGCGCGTCCGCTCCATGCAATACAAGTGCTAAAAGTGCCGGTGTATTGGCCCACCCCCCCCCGGCACCTGGTCGGTGAAAACCCGACGTGCTCCGTCCCGGTATTGTAGGGATGCGGGGGTCTATGGTATTACGACTATGGCTATGCAAGAAATGAGTGCACCCCCCCCCCCCCGGCACCCCCACCCCGGTGGGTGGAAACCCTGCCTCTATTTCCCACGACGCGCGTACGATAGAGGTAGCATGTTTTCGATATATAATATGGTCTGAATAACGGGGCTACTGAACAATATCAATGTTTGGACGACACCGTATGAACCTCCTCAATCTATGAGCCTCATAAATTTAGCTTGCAGCCTCCATCGTAGCACACGTCCCACCAGCACCGCCCCTTCCGCCCCTTCCTCTCTTGTTTCCCCTTGAGACTCCTGAATCGTGCTCCTACCTTGTCCGTCTCCTGCCTCCTACTTTCTTCCAACTGCTCGATTTTCCTCTAAAACCTGTCGAGGTAAAATACCACGCCAATAGTTCCAGCTCCCCCATTCTCCTTCTACAACCAGCACCACTGAACACGACGAACCACGTCCAACCTACCCGCATGCTCTATTTCGCCTCGGAAAACGTTTCGAGTCGAGGCTGCAACCCCCACCATCACCCTAGACCTTCCCGCGCTGGCCCCCAGTACGGGACGCACGGTATGGTACTGTAGTCAGCATAACATAATTTGGTATTATGAAGCTCTTCACTTACAGCTTAAGGCGTTTTATACCTCCCTCAAGAAGTTATTTCAAAAGGGAGACACAAACAAAGGTGCTACCCGAGGAACAATCCCACGGTCTGGGTATAGAACGAAAAATATTGCAAGAAAATAACGAAACTTCGACTGTGGGTAGTTTGGGGTAAGGAGACTGTCATTCGAAAAACGTTTCAGCCTAAACGTGTTACCTCACCCAAAACTGATTTTGAGGCAAAATGAAGGGGCAGTGTTGTAAGGCTTAGTTTGGGTAAGCCATTGGTTAGCCTTTTGCAAGTGGTCAAACCGACTAATACCCCACTATTTCCTTGACAAACGGTGTCGTCTGCAGGACCATGAGCTTTGGGTCGTGAGTTGGAATCTCACCATCCACCAAAAGTAATGTTTTACGACTTTCCCCATGTCGAACTTGAAAAATACTCTCCCCGGTGTTCCCGGGAAATGGACTATTGACACGTCCGCCAGTATATCCCGCCGACCTACTATCCTGCCGTTCCAGGGGGGGGGAGTGTTATAAAGCTTAGTTTGGGTAGGCAACGGTTAACCTTCTGCAAGTGGTCAAACGGACTAACACCCCACTAATACCTTAACAGCAGCACCCTGGCGAACAATACCATGGCCTAGGTATTTGAACGAATAATATTGTAAACACAAGTGGGATTCCATCGACGTTGGGCGGGTTCTCAGTTTAGGAGCCCCGTTAGTCAGAAACGTTTTGGGCGAACAATGCTACCTCTATCGTAGCACGCGTTACCCACTGGTTTTTTAAGCAGCCTACACAGTCGCATGGAAATGTTGAGTGCTAAGTTTCCTATATTATCTCTCTCGTGTCTGGTATTGTGCCAACGCTCGGCGTTCCAGTAAATAACCCCACCTAGCCCGTTCTACAGCGGTGCTTGTCCCGGCTGTTGATCATACCGCCCGTTCCCTACAATCAGAAACTCCCGAAACCCAAGCCACTACGGGTTATCTAGCCTAACTCTTGCGAAATCGTGAAAACGCTTCATCTGAAAAACTGCGTGTATCTCTCACCTCGTTCGTCGTAAGCTTAATCGCGCCCGACATCCTCCCGGAATGTCGATCAAACTCCGATGGGGCCAGCCACGCCTTCCCCTCATTTCCCCCCACTGTTCGCTCCACTCCCTTGCGATTGCTACCGTGCCTTTCCTCATGAAATGGCCACTCACTTGCCCCTCCTCAACTCCCCCCACCTTCCGCCTCTTCATCAAGTCATTGGTGGTGTTCTTTCTGACCTCTCCTTCCCCTTGAACGTTCCAAAATGTTTTCTCCGCACTCCAACGCCCTCGCTCCGCCCGCTTCCTCCCCACCCCCCCCCCCTTTCCTTTCTAGTTCCTCCTCTCCATTATGGTGATCTCCTTTGTTGTTCAACCAGCCCCGATACCTACCCGGCCCGCCTCTCGACTATTATCTCCCTCCAGCTGTTGCCCAGCCCAGAAACCCGCCGCGTCTCCTCCACGCATAATAGCCCTCCTGGGATGCCCCATTGTTGTTTGGGATCAACTCTGACACTCTCAGCAGTGGCAAGGCACGCTAGCGCCAGCCCGATTAATTGCACCCTTCCCCCCGCCCTTGGTGCCCGCCTTCTGTCGCTGCTGGCATCTCCATCAGTGCCGGCCTGGCAGTTGCTCGCTACGTGTTCCTGTCTAAGTCTTGGAATGGCCGTTTGCCGCCCCCCTAAGAGTTATCCCACGGTAGGGGTGCAGCAATAAGTTCCTGAGCTCCTGACATGAGGAGCTCAATATTTCACCCGAAAGATGATTTCCAACAGTTTCGTTCGCGCAACCCAGTCAATCTTTCTATCCGCTAGTTTTAAAACAAATGCACTCGCAAAATGGCCATACTAACTGGTAGTTCCTCACTTGAGGAGCTCAACCGGTCAGGAAGGCTTTACCTTTCACCCCGAAAAGTGCAACCCCTAGTACTACTACCGTGGGATGACTCGAAACCCCTACCGTACCGTACCGTGGGATGAATCCTAAGTATGTATGCAACGACAGTCGTGCCTACAGTTCGTAAAATACGGTCACCGCCACCAGGTTCCGGTCACAATCGCCTCTTTGTTTAAATGTATAGCCCAGAACAATGTCATGTACAACGCTATATGGTACGTCTACGGGCCCCATCTGTTTCATCCCCGTGCACAACGAGCACTTTCACAGTGCACGTTCTCTAGCTCATCCGTTTCCCCCAACTTGCCTCGAAATCATTGTAGGTGATGCCGCAACCCATCTCAGGGCTTATCTCCCGGCAAACGTGCGGGAACATACTCGTGGCATATGATGCTCCTCCCCCGACATCTGCTCGTGAATCTGCTAGTAAGCGTCTAGTAAGCTTCGTAAGTTGTTTTGACGTATCGGCCGCCGGTTTAGCGAAGCTGTATTCTGCACACCCGGCAACGGTTGTACGTAGCGCGGCCGCTGCAAAAGCAAGGAGAGTTTTCATTCCAGTCAATGCCGCAACCAGCCGACGGACATATCCTCTTGAAATCGAACACCCTATATTGTTTTCCTCCTCCCCAGCTTCTACCCCTCTTTGCGCCGCCGTTGTGTGTTATCACGCCTCAAAACTGTTGTCCCTCTCCTATGCAGCGTGTACGCCATCTCCTAACTACCATAACATACGTTGCCACGCCACTACACCCATCGCCATCAGGTTCAAGACCTGTATCGAACCGACCGGCCACCTTCCTCCCCATGTACTTCACACCGCCAAACATCGCGCGAGTGAGTACCCATCACGTGCTTATCTGAAGGCCTTACCCCCACCCACACACACACCCCGCCAAAGCTGTCCACCTCCTTGCAGTTTGTCGCCTCTTACATATTTGCTGAGCTTTCTCCCCGCGCCTCTACACCGTTGCCTATTTATGCCGGATCCGTTAGTTCCTTACACTACCACCACATACGCTGTCACGCCCATCACCGTCAGCCCCAGCACCGCAATCGGACCAGCGGGCAACCTTCCTTATGTTCCTTGCAAGCAACCCAGTCCGGCCGTGCCACACATTGCATGCTGAGTCTGAAACCTCCGGTTCCTTGCGCCTCTGGCTTTCCCCACAGCCCCTCATCAACGTCTTCACCACCAGACCTTCCTCCCTCCCCCCTCTCCAGCAGTTCAGCGTCCACCGCAACCCCAATGACCTTTTGCTCAATGCCTTGCCCCCATTCCCCCCTCCCTGTCCGGCATGCCCCTTCCTCTCTTATGTACCACCACGCACGCCGCGCCACTCATGCCCAGCAGCCCCAACGCCATCATTCAATTCGATCGGTCGCCGTTCACCGGTTTGACCGCACTGCTCTTAACTATACCCCTTTCTGGTGTTAAGTATCCACGTGTCTCCACAAAGCCCACCTATGGTACATACTTGCGAAAACAGGTATATCCATTCTTAGTGCTTACCCCGTGAACCGAGCTTCTTTTTGCGAGACCATTCTTTGTCCCACCCATATCTATCACCCCCTACCCATCGCAATTCCTGTCATAGGCTATATTTCGCTCCTCGGCCTTGCTTTGTTCTTTGTTGTTCTCCACAACTTTACTGGTCCGCCGCGTCCCCAGGTTAAAGAAAATTACAGAACTGCAACAGCCTCCGTGTGAAACGGCGTTCGGGAAGGACCACGATGGCTGCGCGGTACAGCTTTCCTGCCGATACAATACCCTTCTAGCGGGTGCTGCTGCCTTCCAATATCCGAATTCCTCCGGCAGGTCGTGCAAATATTGCGCTGAAAACGAACCACCATCACCCTCCATACCTATGATTGTCTCCCGAACAGTAACTGTTGCTACGCCCAGTCTGTCGTCTCTATGGCGCGATTGCAGGGGGAGG
>JBBMKB010066888.1:0-15037 GCA_037833945.1 Alaria marginata
GATCTAGAAACCTGAAATTGGACGCAGGCTGACTTTCTTATGTTGGGTTGAAAGTCGAGCATGACACTTTCTTATGGAATGTGTAGGGTTTAGTGTGGCACTCGCCGCCCAGGTTGAGCACTTTCTTATTTTTTTTTTAATCTCAGGCTGATTTTCTTTAAAGGAGCTTTCTTATGATCGGGCCGGTACTGTATCATAGCTTATTATAGCTTATTATAGCTGCGGTTCTAGACAGGTTCAACGCGAGTACATTGTCCGGCTGCGCATGCAGTCCATAATTTCCACGTCATCAAGCACCGCCGCCATTTCTCAACAAGATATGAACACCAGGCATTAACAGTTAACACACCTGAAAGCCATCGATCGTTCGATAGTAAGGGTCCAGCAGCATCTGGGCCAAGGAGCACACCTGCCAATTGCAATTACACACAGCCAACCGACGAGCACATTGACGACGGCTGTGAGTTCGCTGACTGTAAGTCGCCCACTGACGGATTCTACGATAGAGGTAGCACTTTTTGGCTTTTTTGTTTCTGAACGACGGGGCTCCTTAACCCCAAATCGTCGAAAACTCCTTGTTTTTCAGTCCGATTGTTTTGTACACCTAGGCCACATGGGTTTGTTCATCGGTTGCACTTTCAGTTTACTCAAAAGTCAGTTCGTGGGTGAGGTTCAGGGCACCCCAAAGTGAGGATCCCCAGAAAAAAACGGGCGCACCTCTATCGTAGCATCTGTCGACTATTTTACTACCTACTACTAATACTAATAGTTATTACTCATTATTACTAGTTATTATTACAGCTAGGTACGTGCGGTAATTGGCGGAGTTGTGCGTATTTGCTGCCCTACGCGTTCGTCGTTGGACTTGTGGTGCATATTAACAAGCCCAAGTCACTTAGTTGTTTTTTTCTCCTTGGCCCAACTATTGATAGTAACTAGCCGTGAGGTCCAGCCAAGTCAGAGTGGTCCTAACATGTACCGATAGGCATAAAGAGTGGATAGCATACTGCAGAATATGAGCAGTCAAACCATCTTCTCCCTCGGCGTACATACACGGCGAGTAAGAGTATACCAGGTATGAAGTAGTGGAACACGGAACTGTGCACAGTAACACTGGGCTAAAGTAAAGGTATAACCGCCGACATCGAATAACACTGGGCTAAAATAAAGGTATAACCGCCGACATCGAATGCCTCGCATACCACGCCGTGCCATGCCGCCACAACAACAGCTGTTACAAAGGCAAAGCACAGACGACGACCGAGTTGTTAGAACTCTTGAAGCCCTGAGCCGAGTGGCACCCCCCACCCCGCACCTGAGACGTCCTATCCCAACCGTGGCTGCAGTGAACAAGCACCGGTGTCCTCTGGGTGTGCGCCTTGAACGCGACCGCCCACCCCGCCGAAAGCACGTTACGCACGTGATTCATCCACCTGCACCGTTGCCCATGCAGCCACACCGGACAGCGAGCGGACGGTCAAAACAACTCTAACACGAGACTGAACAGCGGTCAACACCGTGTATCTGGTACCGGCACCTGGTTGGGGTTAGGGTTAGGTCTATGGTTAGGGTTTACAGTATAACGGGGGACCATAGTAAATAGGACCTACGGTACATACAAAAAACTATATGTTTCCATATTTTTACTAACATTACTTGGTCCTATATACTATGGTCCCCCGTAATAGTGTTTTGTGCAGTTTTATTTATTTTTTGTTCATAAAAATATTATTGGAACCACGCGCCGGTCACACGCTCGGTAGGAGGCGTGTCCAGAGCCCAATTTTAGGAGCTACCAGGTATGCGGCACGCGCACAGCATGCCGATACTCGTACTGCTGTTGTCGAAACTCTTCCTATTACGGGGGACCATAGTAAACACTAGTAAATAGGACCAAATATTGTTCGTAAAAATAGGTAAATATATAGGTTTTTGTGTGTACCGTAGGTCCTGTTTCCTATGGTCCCCCGTAATATACGGTTCATAACACCGCACTTCCCGTTGTTTAGGCCGCTATACTTTAAGCAAGTCCCAAAAAGGTCCATATATAACCAGCTATGCACGTACACTATTCGGCAAAAAAAACAGCTTCACTTGATTACGAGCGAAGGTGAGTTTCTAATCTTGACCGCACCAAAAAAAAGGTACTGTACCCCTTTCGATTTTCCTGAAGCGCCCGCCGACCATCAACGCACACAACTTGACGACAACGGTTATTACTGTACAAATATCCTGCTGCGCGAGGTCCTAGCGACAGCTCGACATTACTATTACGGGGGACCATAGCAAATAGGACCTACGGTACACACAAAAAACTATATATTTCTATGTTTTTACTAACAGTATTTGGTCCTATTTACTTTGGTCCCCAGCAATATATATTCGGAACAAAAGCGGTTTGACTTTGACTCACTTGGTCTCTTCAACGGCCGCCGTCCAATCTTGGTCCCTTGCTGTGGTGCCCAGGCACAGGTTCTCCAGTTTCGTGAGGCAATCCCGCATCGTCTGACGGACACAAGACAAACACATCCCGAGGGTGCATTTAGTAGGGAGACATGTTTTTGTTTCTTCCTCAATCGTCACTTTTACTCTCCAGCTCAACTTGTGAGGAGGCTTTTACCCTCACGCGACCTTTTGGACAAGCCGTGGTCACAGGTGTCTTCCCTTCTCCCCCCCCCCCCGGTATATAAATGCCTTCATTTTTATCGCGCATAAGGTTCAGCATTCCTACTGCTCGTCGATTTTCATCGAAATTTGCTAACTCACGCTCTCGCGCTTTCCGCTACTATAATCAATTTTACGTAAGACAAAGACCCTACGAGTAGGTACGAGTATGCACTTGGGGATCTCGAACTCACGAAATCGACCATATTAGGCACGAGGTACTCTGGAAGTACCCGCAGTTTTAGTAGAGTACATACACTCTGGGGGTACAGTACCCGGATACGTACCCGAGAATGTGTTTAGTAGGGTACATACGCTGGGGGTACCCGGGTACCAGTAGGGTGTATATTCTGGGGGTGCTCGGGTGCCTACCCGAGGTAAGTAGGGTATATATTCGTAGAGCCCTGCCGAAAGTACAGGAGCTCTACCGACCATGAGGTCGAGAGGCGTAAAGAGTACAGACGATAGTCTTGATTTAGTTGGTTCACAGGTTGGAGTGCCCCCGATAGGGGAGCATCATATCATACAAACCACCAACGCAGAAGCTTTAATCGTCCACATAACATATAATAAAACACACAAAACATTTTGTAACCGTCAATCTCCGTATCTGATTGGCTAACATGATATCAGCACAATCTGGCATCGATTGTAGAGACTAACGAACAGGGTGTAGGGGTACCTGGGTACCTACCCGAGTATGACCTACAGTAGACGATCCGGTTTGATTCCAGGGTACCCCAGAGTATATAGTATATACCCTACTAGCGTCACTCGTGATACATTTATACCCGCCGCAAGGTTTTCCACAAAACACCAGTAACGGTTAACAGCAGCACAATACAACAAACATCAAGCCATAGATTTTGAAAAATTGGCACATACTTCGAAGTATACAAGTATACCAGGTAGTGTGTAGTTGCTGGTCGCTAGCGTTACTGGCTGGTCGCTAGCTCTTCACTGGCTGGTCGTTAGCCTTTACCCCGCCCTTCGTCAGGGATGACCTACATAAGAAAAAAACGCATACAGTAGAGCTCCCTCTTAAGTACCGGTTGAGTAGTGCCGGTTGCCCGCTGTAGCGCTAGTGAACTCGCTTGGCACAGATGTGAACAACCAATAGTAGCTGCATGCGGAGTAGTGCCGGTTGCCGCTATCGTGCCGGTATTTCGGCTGGCTCATATCGGTCCTATAGAGGGATCACCACTGCATACATGTACATATAGCTCTTCACCTGTTGCCAAGCGCTGTCCGGACTGTCCCTTGGAACTCTCCCGGCAACATTTTCTTGTGCAAAAAATGATATGCGGATACGCCTAGAGTGTGCACACATCATTCGATTCCAACCGACGAGGGAATAAAATGCTCAACTCTTCTCGCAATAAAACGAAGGTATGCACCGCAGTCGGGGGGGGGGGGTGCTTACTATGTGACGTCGGGTCTGACGAAAAATGAGGGAGCAGGAGAAAAAATGCACAGACAATAGGCAGGACGGAAAACAAAACAAAAAACTCACGTGAATGTTGCTAATGCCAGAGAATTCCAAAGGACAGTCCGGATAGCTCTCGTAACCGTAGCCTGATCCACAAATACAGAAAAAGAGAGAAAAGCGACAGTGCACGAACGATGATCAACACGTAACCCGCAGGGCGACGTAGCAGTACTATACTGCTTGCGGTTGTGCATTGTGGATTGTGGCTGTTGGTTGCGTTTATGGTATTGTTGTGGTTGTGGTTGTGGTCGTGGTTGTGGCTGTGGCTGTGGTTGCGATAAGAACTCACCCGGGGGCAAATTTGATGTCGCGCTTGCTGGTTGTAGATTTGCCCTTGTGGATAGTTGTTGCGGGTTTGGGATGTGGTTGCGGATTGTGGATTATGGTTGTGGATTGTGATTGCGGATTGTGGTTATGGTAGCAATATACAGATGCCAATAGTATATAGCAGTCCCTAGGAACTCACGCAACAGGATATTCGTAACTTGTGTGCGTTGGTTGATCTGCGGACGCATGAGGCAACCCGACAGAGGTCCCAATTCATTTGGCGCGGTCAACATTGGAAACTTGCATTCGCTCGAAACAACAACTAAATATTAATAGCCGTCAAGTCTAGCCAACTCACAGCCCTACTATTATAATAGCGGTTGCGGATCGTGCTTGCGGATTGAGGTTGTGGATTTTAGCAGTGGGTTGTGGGTTATAGCAGCGGATGGTGGGTTGTGGGTGATAGCAGAGGGTTGTGGGTTGTGGATTACGGTTATGGTTGTTGTTCGATCGTCTAATAACTCGCCGGCGGCGAAGTTTGCTGGCGCGCTTGAACGCGGTCGGCAGTCGACGATCAACAGGATGCGGGAAGGCGAGGATTTTGATTGTGGAGTGCGTTTGTGAGTTGTTAGTTGTGGGTTGTCAGTTGTGGTTGTGAGTTGTGGATTGTAGTTTTGTGGATTATGGGTGTGGTGTGAAGTTATGGTTGTGAATTGTGGTTGTGATTGTGATAATAACTCACCCGCGGCGAAGTTTGGCGTCGCGCTTGAACGTGATCGGCAGTCGCCGATCGGCGGGATGCGAGAAGGCGAGGAGGCCGCGAAACGCGGGTTGAAGGATGTGGATTGTGGTTTTGGATCGTGGTTGTGGATTGTGATTGTGAATTGTGGTTGTGGGTTGTGGCTATAGTCGTGGCGGCAACGGCGAGCGAACGGCACGGCGGCGCAAAGGAGGGAAAAAAACACACACACAAACACACAATACACACGAAACTGGTCGTGGCGCGTCAGGCAGAGGTTCGCACTTCCACGTAACGGTCCCACGAAACGAGACTTGCTTGTGGGTGTGGCTGCAGTTGGGGTTGTGGTTCTTGCTATGATAACAACTCACCCGCGCTTGTGGGTGTGGTTGCAGTTGGGGTTGTGGTTCTTACTACGATAACAACTCACCCGCGGCGAAATTTGCTGTCGCGCTTGAACGCGGTCGGCAGTCGACGATCGGCAGGATGCGAGAAGGCGAGGAAGCCGCGACCCTGGCCAGCATCAGCTCGTCCTCAGCGCACGCTGCACGCGAGATGCCGATCTAACTCGACGAGCGTTCAAGACAGACACACATCGAAGGGAGCCATCAAAGGGGGGCAAAAGGCGGGGCGAGGGTAAACGCTATTTAGCTGGTAGCTCTCGTGGGTTGCGCACGGTGAAAGCCAGACTCGTACTTTCCACGCTCGGTACACACGTGAGATATTTTCAAGACAAGCAATCCAAGAAAGAAGACATCGAAGGGGGGGTAAAAGGTACAGGTACAACCCAAACGGGAGGGGCGAAGGAAAATGTCACGTCAGCTGTTAGCTCGCATACGTTGCGCACGACGCAGGCGAGAGTGGTACTTTCCACGCTCGTTACACAGGCAGGCCACTATAAAATACCAGGTATGCCTTTGCGAGGGTATCGTAGTAGAGCCCCGCCCATCCCAGAAAAAAAAAAAACTGAAAATAGTACGAACCTGGTACGTAATAACCTCGTCATTCTTTCCCTCCATAACTTCCAATAATCAAGTACAATCTAGTCCCAAAATGATAAGAAACCGATGAAAAGCATGTCACCTTAGGTTGGCTGGATCTCCAAATGGAAGCAGAGTCTCCCCTTCTTCCCCAGCACAGGACGGGTATTCGCTGCTCCGATCGAAACTGTGCCACGGCTTCGATCTCCACATCCGTCACGGATGCGGGAACCACTAGAACAGATGGGTAGGAAGCGCACAGCCCGTAGTTGCAGTTCAAGTCGGTCGCCCTGAACAGACAACCGAAACGTTGCAAGGACGGGCGTGGTGTTGAAAAGCACTACAGTCGTGGTTCCGCGATAGTGCGGCATCCTTTAGAGCAGGGCTCCAGATTAGTGCCCCTACTGAGTCGCGCAACTGAGTAGGCTAGTGGGCAGTGCTACTGTATATACCGGTAACTAACAAGCGACACCCGAAACGTTGCCAAGACGGGCATGTCGTTGAAAAACAGTGCAGTCGTGGTCTCGCGTCAGTGTGGTGCCTTGTAGTGCGGGGTCTCAGTGCAGTGCGGGTTTTAGCGCAGTACGGTCTCGCGTTAGTGCGGTGCCCTTTAGTGCGGGGCCCCTTACCGTTCCCGATACCGTTACCGTTTAACCTTTACCCCTCACCTTTACTGCTGGTGCTACGGTTACGGTCACCACTACCGTTACCGATACCCTTACCCAGTAACTTTACCGCTACCGTTACTTAAAGCGTTACCGTCATTTTTCCCCCTTGTCGCAACCGTTACCCTTACCCTTACCCTTACTGGTACCGTTGCCCTTACCCGAAACCGTTACCGCCACCATTACCGTTATCCTTACCGTCACCGTTACCCGTTACCGTTACCGCTACGGCTATCTTTACCGCCACCATTACCGTTACCTTTACCGTTATCCTTACCGTCACTCGTTACCGTTACCGCTACGGCTACCTTTCCCGTCACCCTTACGGCTACCCGTTGCCGTTACCATTATCGCTACCGGTAACTTTACATTTACCCCTCACCTCCAAGGACTGGCGCCACTCCGCCTCGAGTTAAGCACGCCCATTCTATCGTATTCTTTGCGAGGGTCGTAGATGTGCCATCCCGGATCCGGCGAGCCGGCAGCTACGGTACGATGGCTGAACGCGAACAGATGCTCCATCTTCGACCATCGCCGCGCATGGATAGAGCATGGATAGACCATGGTTAGAGCACGGTTAAAGCATGGATAACGCATGGATAGAGCACGGATAGAGCAAACACAGAGCGTGGATCGACGCAAATGGTACGAGATAGGGGTGGCGAGTTCAGACTCCCTTGCGCGAGAGACATGTACTTACTGTGATAATTAAGACAAAGGTATAACATCAGCCGTCGACGTATAGTCAACTAACTGAGGGTTTATTACCGGATCGCCCGCAACAAAAACGCTATCATATTTTACCTTGTGTGTATTTATGTTTGTCCCTATTTATCTAAATTTACGTGTACTTATATATAATCCTCTGTATTTACTTATATTACGTGTTTAACGGTTAGAGCCCAGAAGGGCGGTAGGGGGCGTCCTCCGTCAAAAATAACCACCGCTACCGCTGCGTCAAATACATAGTGACACCACACGCGCGCAATGTGAATGCTGTACCTCTTGTCTAGGAAAGGCGAGCTGCTGGAGCATCTTCTTCACTCCATCGGACTCCTCGGGTTCTCCGAAAGACATCCTCTGTTAAATATAACTTAACTACCGCTACCGTCACCGCTACCGTTACCGCTACCGTTACCGCTACCGTCACCGCTACCGTTACCGCTACCGTCACCGCTACCGTTACCGCTACCGTCACCGCTACCGTTACCGCTACTGCTACCATTGAATCGAAGCAATTTTGTCAAAATATGCGCGCCCTACGTATGCACACTGTACCTGTTGTCCAGGAAAGGCTAGCTGTTGAAGCATTTTCATTGCTCGCTCGGACTCCTCGGGTCCCCCGAAGGACACGCGCAATCTTCTCGCGTCCTGTCATCAAACACAGCAAGCACACAGCAGAATGGAAAAAAAAAATGTTATATCGTGATACGCCACACGATATTTAAATTTCCAGGATAGCAGTTACGGCAGGGCTGAACACTGTTGACCCGAAAGTACGGCCTAACATATACAGTACCAGGTACTAGTTATGTACGTGCGGCTAATACGACCAAAACTGGGGAAGCAAATAAAACACCACAACATGCACCGGGACCCATGATTATCCTCTAGACTAAACATTTCACCCACTAGTAGTATCTGCTCCATTTAACAGGACAAATCTAACTCTGCGCCAGAAGCGTTGGGTCCTCGGAAATACTCCTCGTATCCTGTCGCCAACCACAGCAACACAGACAGACAGCACCACAACAAAAACCGGAATCCATGAAAGTGCCACCCCAACGAACAATTCCATAGCCTACAGTAGGTGGATACCGAATAATGTAGTAAAACATAAACGGTATTCCAACAATATTGAGTAGTTAGTTAGTCGAGTTATTACGGGGGACCATAGTAAATAGGACCAAATATTGTTAGTAAAAATACGTGAATATATAGGTTTTTGTGTGTACCGTAGGTCCTATTTACTATGGTCCCCCGGAATAGTGTAATAAGTGTAATTCAGGAGCCCCATCAGTTAGAAACGTTACGGGCGAAAAAGTGCTATATATACTAATAGTATACCCCTACCACCCGAGCAACAATGCCATGGCCTAGGCATACATCGAGTAACACGGTAAAACTTTTAGTAGTCCTACTAATAGCTACGTACCTAGCACCAAGATGTGATGGCGTTTTTATTGCGGGCGATCCGAAAATAACCCCTCAGTTTGACTTTGCGTCGGCGACTCATGTTATGCTTTTTTCATTAAAAAAAAAAAACTACAGACAGTATATTCCAACGATATTGGGTATTGAACAATCCTCAGTTGGAAGCAACCACCCCGTTAGGCAGAAACGCTTTGACCAAAACGTGCCATAATATGAATACTTTGAAGTTATGAATAGTAATAAAATACTCCTATCGTAGCATGCGTTCTTACCTTGCAATGGTTGCAATGGTTGCAACTTTTGCAATGTATTGGCCAAAACCTGTACGTACTCGTACTCGTACACTACGATTTTCGATAGGGGTGTGTCAAGCCAAGTAGACCTCTCTTCAACCAGTACTTATCTTAAACCAGAATGGGCATATTATTATGTAGCCTTTAGTACGCCTTAGTATGCCCGTGCCAAACCATTTGACCTCTCTTAACCCGTTCACCACTGAAGACATTACCCTACTCTAAATCCAGCTAGCTTGTCCCCAAAAACGAGGGTGGAGTTCTGAAGGGGTTAAGGTGTTTCTCTTAAATCGATCTCTCTAAAATTGTAGCCCCCCCTGCACCTCTATCGTAGCACGTGTGCTTAGTCCTTACCTTGCAATGGATTGTGGCAGCTGCCTCTGCGTTGAAGTACCTGTCCACTCTCTGCGCCCCTTTTCGGTCGGAATCTCGCTCAATCTTGTCTATGTACGTCATCGGGACCTGGATTAAAAAGAAGGCAGTAGGTTGCAGCAACGCGTTTCAGTGAGGTCGGCAGTAAGGTCGGCGCCAAAGATTGGGGCGTCGGAACCTGGATTAAAAAGAAGGCAGCAGGTTGCAGCAACGCGTTTCAGTAAGGTCGGCAGTAAGGTCGGCGCCAAAGGTTGGGGTGTGTTGGTCGTAATTTCAGATACGATAATGTTGGCGGTGTGCCCTGAGCGCTCCTCAGCTTTTCTTAGACGTATTTTTGAGTTTTTGCCGTGCTAACTTTCGATGAGGATCATCCCCCGGTCCGAACCTCCCTCGTCGTGCTCCCCTACCCCGACTGTACTGGCTGTGCCGAGGGCAACCTTGGTCGTGATATAGCCGCGTCGCGGTGGGGCGAGCTTTACTCGTTATTTTCTAGGCGGGGCGGACTTTGTTTTTGTTCCGACCTCTCCCTGCTCTCTAGATAGTACCACCTCATTGTCACTGTAAAATGTAGTACTCGCATTGGCCAACTCGCATCAGTAGATCAGTCAGGGAGTCATCCCACGGTAGGGGTTACACTTGTTTGGGGCCAAACGTTCTTGACCGGTTGAGCTCATGGAGTGAGGAACTACCAGTGGGTATGATAATTTTACGAGTGCAGTTGTTTTAGGACTAGGGGATAGAAATGTTGATCGGGTTGCGCGATCGAAAATCTTGGAAGTCATGTTTCGGGTGAGATATTGAGCTCCTCATGTCAAGAGCTCAGGGACTTATTGCTGCACCCCTACCGTGGGATGACTCCAGGCTGCGATATTTCTGCGTTGCTGAGCCTCGTGGGTGTGGTTATGAAACCCATGCTATGATACTGCTGCTGCTGCTGCTGCTGCTGCTGTGCTGCTAGTGCTGCTAGCTGCTTGCTGTTGTTTGTTGGTATAGCAGTAACTGGATGGAATGTACTCGGACAAACGGGACCATTCTGGTCGTAGTATGATAGACGAACGAGCGTATCATACAGTGCTGTACGAGTGCTCGTAGTAGGGCTGCTGCTGCTGCTGCTGTGTAAGGACGAGTATCGCTTTAGCGGGGGAAACGGGAAAGCAACTGGATGAGAGCGATAGTATTCGAACCATTTGGGCCGGCTTCCTTCCATCGCGTTACTTCCAAGTGATATTTTTTTGTGGGCTGACTTGCGCATTGTGCTTGACACATAATGATTTATGTGTTTTCGTTTTTCAGTCCTCTCTTTCTCTTCGCTCGAAGCTGGTTTGTTTTTAGTTCAGCTCATGGTGGTACTCTGTCACATTTACGGCCAATGATACTACATCCTCGGCCATTATGGGCATGCGCGGAGCCGCAGGCAGGCGTCAGCCCGCCGCGGTACTGCTACCTACGAAGACCGCACACACTGAGCGCTGAAAGCGAAGGCACATACCGGGGGGAAAAAGAACGACACATGTGACCACGGCTTGTCCACTATTCATAGATGGAAAATACAAGTGCCGGTTGAAAAATAAAAGCCGACACGTCACAAACCGCGCTGTCCTCGATCGGCCGCCGCCGTATCCCTTGCCGGACCGCACCCACCCAAGGCAAATTTCTCTTTTCGCAGCTGTACATATTCCTCGGGGAGATGTTCGAATGCAAAATGCCGCATTTCTGCTAAATTCGCTATCATCCCGTTGCGAAAAAACGTGAAAAAGGGCGGTTTCGAACATAAACATGGAGGCGTTTCTAGTAACGGTCTGTTGCCAAACTTTCAAGAACTGCATTTTTTTCGAGAGCCTCGAATGGATTTGCGAACCGTTCGCGAACGGGGGCCGGTAACGGCAAACCGCGCTGTCCTTGGCCAGGTGCCAGGTGCCACCGCATCCCTTGCCGAACCGCACCCGCGCAACGCCATTTGCTAAATTTGGGAGTCAAGATGACTTTACGACTAATAACTGATCGCTACAGTAGATGGCGTATGCCGACAAGCTAAGTTTAGTTGACAAGTCGGCACGCTTTCCTACAAAGGAAAAAAGAAACAAGAAGTTCGATACTTCGCACCTGTTATGGAGTGCTCTACGTAAAGGTGTAAGTATAGACAGGACGTGACACAATGTCAGTTCTCTCATGAACTGCAGGACGTATCACGTCATAGCTCTGTATGATGGTCGGCAGATAATGCGATGCTTCAGGAAAAGCATCGCACATCCGATTACTCCTCCTCCTCCTCCTCCTGTACCCCTGTATTCGTGTGTACTCTAGGGAGTGTTTTCTTTGGAGTTTCTGTGTGATGAGATACGAATGAAGGGAGCAATGAATGAGATACCTTGAGCTACGGAGGAGAGCGACCTACCCGCACAACACCCTGCGTCCCCACGCGATGCCTTCACACTTGGCGTCGTCGGTATACGAAGAGCACATACATTGGACTGTCAACGCTGGGCGGGAGCTCCCCTTCTTCTGGTACTCTCCTCTCCACGAGCCCTGTAAGCTCTTCTCGTGTGCTGTCTTTTGATTTTTCGATTTTTTTTTTCATTTTCCAATTTTTCGTCACACCTCAGAGAACCGACTGGCTTCTTCATATAGTCCAACTAATTACTAAGTGGTGACTTAAGTTGTGCCAACTCACAGGCCTACTTCAATTTTCTCTTTTCGCACCTGCACGTACTCCTTGGGTAGATGTCCGAACGGAAAGTACCGCTCGTCCGGGCCAGCCGCGGCCCCTTGCGCGCTGCTGTTGCCCCTACGAGCCAGCTTGTGGGGAATAAGTAAAAGTTTGTACGTCGTCATGATCAACACGCCCGGTACCATCTGCGACAGACAAAAAACGGTACAACGATAGGCATGGGTCAGCGAATAAACGGTACAAATACAGGCAGAAAACGGCACACATGCTTGACATGGATTACGATGAAACAGTACCACCAAATACAAAAAACGGTACAATGATTGCCATAGGTTCGTGAAGTAGAAACGAGCCAGCTTGAGAGGAAAAAACACACGCTTGTACGCGGTCATGGTCAGCACGCCAGGTATCATCTGCGCGGCCAGCAAAACCAAAGACAAAAAACGGTACACAATAACATAAAACAAACAAAAACGGTACAACCAGACAAAAAACAGTACAGTGGTGGTCGGCATGGATCGTCGAAATAATATGTTAATGCTCGGAATAAGCAAACGTTTGTACGTGGTGATGGTCAACACCCCAGGTGCCATCTGCGCTGCCACACAACCACAGACAAAAAACAGTACACCCACAGATAAAAATCATGTAAACGGTACATGGATGGCATGGGTCAGACAAGTAACAACCATTTTCCATGCTCGATAAAAGAACGCCTTTTCCTTTATTTATCGCGCGCGCGGATGGTGTAAGCCAATGTAGGAAAACGTGCGTTCTACGCTAAGTTCAGTATAACGAGCTAGCGAAAAAATGACTTTCTGCAAATCTCAGCCTGTCTTTTTTTTTTTCGCGTGTTCTTTTGTTTAGTAGGCATCCTGTACTGTTTATTTGACGAGAAACCCAGGCCTATCTTTCCTTCAACGCTAAGTTCAGTATAACGGGCTCCCGAAACTGCCATTCCCCGAAAATATGTCTGTCTTTCGTATTTTTAAGTGATTATCTTCAGAATAAGGGGCGTCCTGTATTGGTACTTTCACGAGCAGTCCAGGCCTACGTGCCTTTCCTGAAAATACCAGCCTGTTTTCTTGCTTCTGATTGCTCTTTTCTCTTGTAGGCTTCCTTTTGTTACGTTGCTTTCTTATTTTCAAGTGCTACCGGTATTTTCTTTAGGGTAACAAGCATATCTTGTAGTGTTACTTCCACGAGAAGCCCAGGCCTACCTTTCCGTGAAGGCCCTCAAAACACGCGTTCTGCAGCTTCACCAGAAGCAGCTCGCCTTCAAGACACTCGATCCCTTCGCTCCTAAGGACCTGTCGTCATACCGAGAGGAAGAGTGGGACAACACGCGAGGCAAAAAGGGTTGCGGATGCGTTCTACGATAGAGGTAGCACTTTTTAGCTATTTTGTTGCTGAAAAACGGTGCTCCTTAACCAAAATTGTCGGAATGTCACTTTTTTTTGCAATACGAACGTTTCGTGTACCTAGGCTATTATGAGGTGGTCCATCGGGTTGCACTTTCAAATTTTCTCGAGATCGGTTTTTGGGTGGGGAGAAGACCTCCTCATGTGAATAGCCTTAGAAGGCAAATACTAAGGGTGCACCTCTACCGTAGCATGTATGTGTCTGCGGGTTAGCTCAATATAGGCCGCCGAAGTCGCCGAAGACTTATAGTAGTAGTTGGTACTGTATTACAGGAGCAGCTGGTTGGCTATAAGTCGGCAACTATTTCTTAATTGGCAATGTATTACGGGAGCAGCTTGCCGTCAAGACACTCGATCCTTTCTTTCCTAAGGACCCGTCAACACGTCACACGAGGATGTGTGGGTATGTGTGAGGACGTTACCATCAATACAGTTCAACACGCAAGTAAACTAGGATTTAACGTTGGTTGGCTAGACTATATGATAGGTCGCCGACTTGTTATTATACTAGATACAGTATTAGATATTATACTAGTTATTAGTTGGCTAGGTGCTGAATAAAAAGTTGCCGACTATTTATCAGTTGGCAATGCATTACAGGAGCAGCTCGCCGTCAAGGCGCTCGATCCCTTCGTTCTTAAGGACCTGCCACCGTGCAACGAGGATGGGTTGTAATCTGTGTGACACGTGTCCTGGGTGCATGTTTGCCGGGTGGAATCTGTATGAAATGGCTCTCGAACACCATCTCTTAACAAGAAATACAGTACAGGACACCTAATAAGAAACAGGCTGACAAGAAACGCAGGCTGAGATTAACAGGAAAATAAGAAATTCGTGAGCCTTTATGCTGAAGTTAGTGTACAATACCCCCCCTTCTAAATAAGAAAATCAGCCTGGGTCAATGTTTCTGTTTCTTATTAGGGGTCCTGTACTGTACAGGATCTAGATTGTTTCGATTCTATAAACAGACTGTCATCTGTCCGACGTCTGAAAATCGCAAGGCACTGGCAACCTCCATCTCGCGTATGTCTGCTCGGTACGCACGCATTGTCATCAACAAAACAGAGTATAGCAGTAATCGCAAAAACAAATATATCGGTTGAGCAGGCTGAAAATAATTGAAAAAAGCATGAAAACATGAAAACTACTGAGGGTCGTTTTTAGCGACACGTATTTGGCAAGTTTTTTGCCAAATTGGCAAGTTTTTTGCTATTTGGACTTGCCAAAATAGCAAGAAACTTGCCAAAGTTTTTTTGGATATTTCCGGTCCGGAAGTTTGGCAAGTTTTAGGAAAGTGAGATTTGCTATTTCCTTGCTATTTTCTT
>JBBMKB010066899.1:0-15036 GCA_037833945.1 Alaria marginata
CTGTTGAAGTACGGGTGCTTGTCTGGAGGTTACGCCGCACCTATGTTTTATTTTGGTACTTGTTCTTCGTGTATCGCTGTGTTGGCAGCAGCTCGTTCGTGTGCTGTAGGCCATACAATCGACTACTTCTTGGGTTCTTAGAAGGCTATGGTCCTATTCTATGGAGGTGTGGTGCTAACTTTGGGCAGGCTGCCCTTTGCTGATCAGCAGCCGCCCTGTTTTAGTGATTAGGGTCATTTTTTCTAATCCTGGAACCACACCCCTCGTGCAACACTGCTAGCTATATATCATACGTCGGGAAGATTCACAATCAACGTATTATGTCGCCCCGCCTTCCCTATCCCCAATGTTGTGTGTATGGCCTCCAAATCAACGTGGAACTCCCACATTCTCGGGGTTTTGTACCAGCTCTTTGGTACTGAGTCAAGGGTGGAGGACATCGTAACAACAACTGACAACCCCACCTCGTCGTAACCTTTTACCTCAGCGCGGGCTCCGTTTGCGGTGTTTCCTTGAATCAAACGTCTTTGTCACGTGGCCCAAACAGGTGAGCTGACCGATTTGAGATATGAATTGAGCGTAAGGACCAAGTGGTCTTCTGCCCCACCCAGCTCCACTCAGACGAGTCGCCCAACAGCAGCTCCAGCTGAGAGCTGTACTACCAAAATGGTATCCTGGTGATGCCTTGACTGGCGCTGTGGACTCGAAAATGTTAAGGCTGGCGCACTAGGCACCTATTACGCAATGCGTTCGAGTCGTAAGCTGGGCGGCTTGTGGTTTCTTTGTGTCTACTTCCTTGTAAGGACGGCTGCTTTCGGTGAGTAACTTTTATTTTTTTTCTATGGGCCAGTGTCGTTGGGCACGAACATTTCTGCGTTTCCGTCCGAACAACAGCACCCACACCGCTTAGTCCACCTGTTTATGGGAAAGTTGAGGTTGTTGATGCTGCGTGGTATTTCTGTCCTCGTATACCAGTAATACTATTGCAGTTTTTTGAGCTTCAGAAACAAATAGGTGGTACCTCAATTATCACTTACCGGTATCATTTTTAGAAAGTGTTACGTATACAAGGCGTTCCTGCAGAGTGGTCAGATAGTCAGAGTGACCCAAGCAACAAGGGTTAGGGTTAACACGACAGCAGCAGAGGGTAAGACGACTTATTAACATAAGCATAGGGTGTTTTCGTCGGTGTGTGTCATTCTTGCGTGGTGGCCGACGGCAACTCGAGGCATCATAGTTGTAGCGTCAGTAGCAGCAACAACAGCAGCAGCGTCGGCACCAGCAGCAGCGCCAGCAGCAGCACCAGCAATGCGTAACATACCGATACTACTGTGAATGGTATTATATCATTACACGTGGTATATACGGTTATGAAATTGGCATGACATCTGTAACACCACATTATGACGAGTAGTCCATCCACGAAAAAAATCCAATAGAAGTTGTAGTCAGAACTATCGATAAAACATTTTTTATAGATGATCCGATATCTATTATTAATTATATTATACATCTATTGATTATATAAGATACCTCTTCGGAGTGTAGGTTTCACGCGTAGGTCGGGGCGACGCGAAACGGGTGACGCAAGGTTTACTTCAATGTGGCAAACAACGCCAGGAGTTAATGCACTATACAGTCGAGATTCCACTTTAGTGCGGTGCACTTTACCTTTACTGCGGGCGGGGTCCAACTTTAGTGCGTTGAAAATTGCTTGTCACAACTTCGTCCCACTCAAGTGTGGCCGTACTATAAAGTGGGACCGGTCTTTTGTTTTGGGTTTTGGCGGTCCTAGTATCTTACTGGTAGGCGCCTCCACGTAATTACGTGCAACGCAGTACGGTACAGGGTAGCCGTATTCCCAACACAACGCTAATACAACAGAGCTCAGCAGTGCTGTTCTGTACAGCTGTGCTGCACTACTACGGCAGGGCAATAGATTCGGGCTACGATCGTCGTAGACTTCGGTGATTGATTACAAACATTGTCAACGACAGCTGTCGACGTAGTAGTCAAGTGACTGAAGGTTTCACCACGGTCGCCCGCAAAAATATATATCATCGGATAACGGGTGGATAATCTGAGAGTAAGGCTTTTGGTTATATCCGAGTTGTGATATACTGGTACTGCAATAGCCAACAAGCAGACGTACCGCAACCGTTCTGACTACTATGTACCGTATTTTTCGATACTGCGAACACGTGCATACATATGAACGTGAACGAATAATACACAGACTTGTATGTATCCCAATCTAGTGCGGTACCGCACTATGTTGAGTCCATCTGCAGTGCGGTACCGCACTAAATTTTCGTCTTCGTGGCACCGCACTGAAGCGGGGCCCTCACTGAATATGGGTATGATAGACAGCAGTGAGTGTTATATACTGCTGCTGCCTGCTGCAACAGAGAGAACGGCAGTAGTAAGAAAACATACACAACTAAACCAGCAGCAGTAACAGCAGCAGCAGCAAGAAAAGGCTAGCAGCAGTATTATAGCAACAGAGACAAAGGCGTAACGCATCCCGGATTGATCGTCGATTAAGCCGCATTTACGAGTGCCGTTGGGCGACCTCGGCCACTCCACGCCGAGTAGTTCAGTGTCTAATCCGGCCGAGTCATGAATGAGGTCACTCGTATCCTTTCTGAATATTTTACTGACTAACTGCGGTCTTCGAAATAAACATATACCTGGTGTCGGGTATATAGTATCCCGAGCATCAGAACTGGAGGTATGGAGCGGCCCAGTGATCAACCCGAGCGTGCCCTCTAAATTATCAACGAACGTGTCTGCTTGTTGTAGAGGGCTCTCTCCTTGCCTACACAATCAACGCTACCACTTCACTTGGGAATCTACAACAGCAGCAGGAGCTTCATAGATAGGTACATACATATCTGTATTTATAAAACGGCAAGTTGTTGATGTTGGTGTCGGTCCTTGTTGTTGTTGTTGTTGTTGTTTGTGTTGGTGTCGTTCGTCGTTGTTGTCCGGTCGTGGCCTCGCGGGCTAGCCGCCCACGGTCGTCTCTGGCCCAGATGTCGGCGCGGCTCTAAGGTGTCGGGCCCACACAGGGGTGAGCGCTCAGTCTCGCGCCGCGCGGAGCTAACGGTCGCCGAGGGGTCAAGGCGGAAAGGCGGGGCTCGACTGCGGCTCAAATCGCTTTTGACTCGGAATTAGACAATGCGTGGGGCCAGAGCGTCGAGCTGCAGCCACCCGGCGTCGAGTCGTGGAATCAGGCGACCGCGAGGCCGATGCGGGCTCCAGCGCACTCTGGCGTTTAGAGAAGCTCCAGGGTGGCCAGTGTGGTGCACTGCCGCCCCGGACTCGCCAAGGGGAGCAGGGTGCAAAGAAGGGCCTTTCTCCCGTAGAAACGGGGTCTTGATGACTTCTGTGTTTCACGTTTACCGATTTTAGGAGGAACGGGTAGTGAAGATATATGAAAACAAACGTCCCTTACAAAACCACCCAGTACATAAATCACGTCAGAGTCGCTTCGCTAGGTCGCCTTGCTCAAGCACCACGATAGCGAGCTCGAATCTTGTGCGCATGGAGAATGCGCTGGGAAATTACATATCACGACTCTGAGGGGTCGGGGCTGCCACTTTCCGTTAATTAAGCCGATCGACCGACCGCTGGGTCGTTCCACCTCGTCGCTCGGTACTTAGTTGGGCTGCCTTTGGCTGCTTTCGTCGCTCGCGCCGTCGCTCCGTCGCTCGCCACCGTCGATCTGATATTATCAATTGTAGACGATAAAGAATGGTTAGGTGCACAAACAGTAGAAGACGCAGCAACGATGCGGCGCAATTGAAATCGGATTTCTTAATTATGCGTAGCTGCTTGCTGCCCCTGCCTCGCTGCCTTACGGGTCGTTATATGTGTTTTGTCCTACCTCCATGATCGCTACGTTCTTCTAGCTGAGGTAGCAGTAGCAACAATTATGACACGCACATCCCTAACAGCAGCAGTGCGAGCTGCTAATAATAGCGCTGCAACAATCGGCAAGAAGCGCAGCCAGCAGCATATTATAAGTTTAGTACCGTCTACCGCTACTGCATACTAGGGCTTGAAGTGTACCCCCACTCATCATCCGGACCGCCAAACCTACAGCAATGACAACATTCGGCTGGAATCCTTGAAGTCACAGATCGATTATCATATTAGCATGCGGCATAGGCGTCAAAGCGATAGTAGCAGCAGCTGCACAGCATGTGGCAGCGGCACAGTCGCGGCACAGCAGCAACATATCACGTCAGCACCGTCAACAGGAGCAGCAGCAGTACATTACATAACAGCATTGGGTGGGTGGGGTCTTGGGCCTTGCCTAGTGACGCTTTTCATCCGTGCGCCAAGGATGATGAAGTTGTTGCACACCGACCGTCCATGACGTCAACGGTTGACAGGTGGCTGCCGTTTGACCCCATTAGTTGACAGCCGTTGACATGTGTCGGGCTGTTGGGTGATGTTGTTGAAAGCTGGTGACATATGTTGGGCTGTTTGTAGCTGTTATTGAAAGCTGGTGACATGTGTCGGGCTACTCGGTGGTAAAAGCAAGCTTCAAGCTTTCTTTAACAAAATAAGTCATGGGTGAACGACTGTCTCAGGAAATTCCGCGGAAGCATTTTTGTTTTTCACTAATTCATACGTTGGTTTGTATACATTTAGCTCGTAGCCTTGGTGCCCATATATTCACTTGAAATTAGAGTTCAATTTTGATGCCCATTTTCTTCGATGTTTTGTTTGTTTTTGTTATGTTTTTGTTATGTTTTTGTTTTGTTTTTAAATGGGTATTTCTTCATATGTCCTCAGGGCCATATGCGACACATCGTATTGTAGGCAGCCTATTTAAACAGTACAACGCACAGATCGACTCTCCTTCGCCATCACCTGTGGGGACAACGGCAACAGGAGTACTCGTCGATCCCGACACAGGATGACATGTACAGTCTTCCTCCACAGTACGACGGCAGGGGCAACATTATCAGTCCTCAGATTGACGAGAGACAATGATTTCCTGCATGGCAATACCAGCTTCAGGCATCTCAGTTGTTCAATTCCGGACAACCGCTCCTGTAAAAACTCCCTCTTCAAGCTGCTGCTTTGATCAAACTCGGCACAACAGCGTGCTAACTCCTGCTAACTCCTCCTAGGGTTTGGCGACTGTCGTCGAATGAATTCCAGAGGAAAACAGCAAGCGGGATACACAAATGCGGTGGAAATATTGAGGATACCACAGATGAAACACCCCAAGAGCACACCAATCAATGCAACGTTTCTCACCCATATACGCCAACAGCTACAAAACACAGGACGAGTTCTACGATAGAGGTGGCACTTTTTGGCATCACTATTTTCTGAATGACGGGTTCCTTCACCCAGAATCGTCGGAATACCATTTTGTTTTGGGCAAGTGGTTGTTTTATATATCTGGGCGACCGGCTTTTCCGTCGGATAGCAATAATTTCCAGTTTTCTCAACTTTGGTGTCTGGGTTAGGTATAAAGCTCCTGAAGTGGGGAGCTCTAGAAACAATATGGTGCACCTCTACCGTAGCATGTGTCGCAGTGCGCAACCGACACATGCTACGATAGAGGTGCGCCCATTTTTTTCAGGGGATCCTCACTTTAGGGCGCTTTGAACCTAGCCCACCAACTAAGTTTGAGTAAACTGAAAGTGCAACCCGATGAACAAACTCATGGCCTAGCTATTAAAAAAAATCGGCCTGAAAAACAAGGATTTCCCGACGATTTTGGGTTAAGGAGCCCCGGCATTCAGAAACAAAAAAGCCAAAAAGTGCTACCTCCATCGTAGCACCCGTCAACCAGGCATCAGCAAGAGGACAAGAACAGTAGCGTTGGGCATCGTGACGTTGACGCCGTGATGTCCTTCGTTGTGAAAGGAACTGCACCGGAACCTCTCAGACGTACTCATACAACTACTATACGGTTTCCGATATGTACGCACGTGTTTCTGTGTGTACTGTATGATACCTGACATCCTCTAAGATACCAAAGCACAATACAGCATCAGGCACTCGTAGCGACAAGGATATCAGGCGAGAAACAATGTTTAAACTTTGTGCTTGCACCCAGATGTCCTTCAAGACTCTCGCCAACATCTATCAGCCGAGCACACTAGCAGTAGTAGTGGTATTGTATGTATTTCAGGAACACGTGTTTTGTTATGGATTTGTGTTATACGTATTACGGCAACACTACTACTGTGGGTACGATACACACCCATTTTTGGTGGTTTCCTAAACCCCACACTACTACTGTAAGCCAGCTGCGACAAAGCACAACACAATATGAGATATATCAACAAGAGTCTGGGGACGTCCGAGGCACCAAAATGTTCACACGGTAGCGTTTATGGTGGAAATAAAATTATCCTCGAAACCTGTCAGCCGAACATAGTAGTGCGAGTACTCGTTGTGATGTATACTTAACACGGTTCATTCTGGGACGATAGGTCAAAAATCCATGTTGTTGCATCATATGCCTTTTGGGATATTTTGTCGTTCGACGTTCGGCCTAAATGTTCCGAAATAACTGGAGTCCGCCTGAATCACCGGCCCTGCCGCTGCATACGTTGTACCAGTGTGTCATCCGAAACTGTCGATATCCATGAACCGACGCCACTCCTGTTTACAGCGATCCTCGCACCTTTGGCGTTTACCGTGTACCTTTTCTTTTATACTTTGTATATATATATCACCAGTCCACTCTTTCTCATACATACAGTACCAAGACCGTGACAAATTAGGTGAATTCGACTGACAGGAACGGAGCCCCGTCATTTAGAAACTATTGTTTGGTTAAAAGTGGTACCTCTATGGCTCTATGGCTCTATGGCTGTATGGCAGCATCCGCCCAATGACACCTGGATGTGTGCCTAGAGGTTAACGTTTCATGCAAACTGCTTATTAGAGTTCAACATTTTGACTGACTTGTTGCGGTATGGTTATACTTATGGCTACGGTTACGGTTTGGAATGTCGTTCTTGTTTTGGAATATGTGTTTGTTTTGAACCTATATAGGCCATGGGTCTGGCCGTTGGATTGCACTTTTCAACTTACAAAAAAATGTTTTTAGGGTGGGGTATAGCGCCCCTCAGTTGAGACATCATACCTCATAAACTGAATTGTGCACGGTTAATACAGTGTACCAGTGTGTCACTGTGGTACAGCGCGTCCGGAGAACCTGTAGACGAACGGCACAAAGTACCACCTTTCCAACCCTGTCTCATCTTCAAAGTGCTGACCCATCAATGTTTATAGTCCTGCTCTTGTGTCCCGAACAAATGAGCGTTCGGCTTTGTCTCAACCTATATTAAGTCCGTTCTCTGCAACGCTCCCAGTACCTTTCATAACTACTTGATTTAACGTGGCGCTGCCGCCGTGGGGGCGTGAGGGCCGCGCATTCCCTAAAATAACAATATTGGTGACCGCAGAGGCAACGGGAATCGATGCTGAGCGTAATAGAAAAAACAAACAGACACGTAGTTAGAGGACAACCCATCAAGAAAAAAACTCGAAGACTGGCAAAACTCAGCCGAAATCAGTCAGCTTATGTTAAATGATGAATACCTTACACAATATCGTTTTGATGACCGAGTGTTTGACATGGTCATTTAAAAAATCGTACACAAACATTTCCCGTAAAAACTAAAACAAATGACCTTCAAGGTCCATGGTTTTGCCCGTTTCTCCGTATTTTTGTCCAAATTCTAAAAATGCAAAAACAATGCCCTGCCTGCAATGCCACTATCTCTCCAAATCTGTCGTCAGAATGTTTGCGTTGACACCACAGTACCAAAATAAACTGGAACCAGATTTTTATGTTTTATGCATACATAGATAAAATAAAAAAAAATGTTAGCGACAAAAGCAATGTGTCATCATCTGCGCCTGGCAATATACATTTTAACGGTTTCTTTGACGTTTTGAAAACTCCGCCCCAACGTCAGGAATAGGTATTTTTGGGTTTGTTTGTTTTTAAAATTTCGAGGCGGGTTGACTTTACAAAGCATCATATATCGTTTTTGATGGGTGCGCTTCTAAAAGTAGCAGTGACAAAAACCGAAAACAAAGTCGAGTGCAGAAACTAACACAATACTCGTAGGCCGAAGCATCATGCAGCGTGCTTAAATCAGTATCGACCAAAAAACTGGTCGAACACACGGCTGACGTATTTTAAATAGTCTCCTGACGTACACACACAGCCCGAAAGTTGAACGCCAATGAGATAGAGGCAGCAGTAAACAACCTTAACGCAGTAGTAGTATAGGTACTGTGGTTAAACAGGTCCAACACAGTAGCAGCAGGGCGGGACAACAAACAGCGAAGCAGCACAGGGTAAGTGTTACCGATACACACGGACTCTAAGTGTTACCGATAGGAAAAACGTGCAGTTAAAACAAATATGACGTTGATGAACAACAACGGTAGACAAACCATACTCGGGTACGTACGTTTGGGTCACGGCTTGGAAGTAAAGACTGACACACACAGCATGGACGGATGGTACCATCTAACGACAACAACAGCAGTAACAACAACATCAACAAAAAAGGGAGAACAGCCTTATTAGCAGAGACGCACTAGCACCAGCACCAGCACTATTTTAAATAGAGCAGCGCCACCAGAGCACAACAACAACTCCAGACAACAATGAGACAGCGGGTATACAACAACGACAGCAGCAGAGCAGGATCAGCAGTGACGGCAGCGGCAGGTGTGTATGAGCATCACCAGCAGCAACATATTTCTGTGGAATTATTCGAAATACGTCAGCTGTTTGTTTGACCAATTGTAAAACAAGTTCTGGAAAAGCCCGATCCGTCGTCCTGGCAATGCTTAGCTAAACCACGAAGCATTTCCGACACTTAAGTCCAGGCCTAGTCCCATATTGTGTTCATTTGACATTTCCTTGCAAAATAATACGTCTCTCTCTCTCTGTCTCTGTCTCTCTCTCTCTCTCTCTCTCTATCTCTCTCTCTCTCTCTCTCTCTCTCTCTTTCTCTCTCTCTCTCTCTCATTACTGCGCTGGTAAGTGACGTGTTATAATGCAATCGTCAATTGGTTCAACTTCTGTCTGTGCTTGACCGCCTGCCGTTGCTATTTCTACTATTGCTGCTTTTTGTTTAACCAGTGAATCGAAGCTTGCAACCTGGTTTCACAATGGCTGTACCGGAGACCGAGATGGCGAAAATGGAACTCTCTCAAGATAGCGCCGGGTTGGTGATCCATACAGACCCAGGGTATGTGCTATCGTGTTGAATGCTCTGCACCTACTGGTAATGGTGTGCTTTTTTGTTAGGTATCGGTTACGTAACGTACGATATTTCTGTGTATGCATTCACACTCAGGCTAGGGACGGTTGCGATCTTCGCATGACATGGCTGGGTTACTGTATTTTCTCGTCGTTAGATCCGTAGCGCCAGCCAAGCACTTTGCAGAAATGGGTAGTTTGAAATATAGGTCTATACATTGTTTCGTTGGTAACCATGAGGCACTAGCTCGCCACCCGTCCACGTATGTGTCGGCAGTAAATATGTTACAGTGACGGAACCCCTTGTACCTTCGGGAGCAGCGACAGGGCACATTCTCGTTGCCTTGGCGGGTCGTGGTATCAGCCGCTCGAGAGGCTATGGCTGACAGACACGATTAATGTGTCACTCTGTCTTGATCCCCAGCTTGGCCTCAATTTCAGTTCAAATGGCCACCTAGAAAATACTACCCATACTGGAGCTTGATCTAATTCACCAGCTAACGGAAGCTCGGAACATAACACCTTCCCACAGGACTTGATTCGTATACGGTGAGCACTACTCTGAACAGTACTTGTTATCCTCATACCCTATAAATGAAAGACTATGTAACAGGTCCGGCGAGGTCAAACGGCGTATAAAGAACACGTGCATATTTGTTCATTCCATACATGTTACACCGACCGGGCTCCTCTATTGAAGACTGACTGTATCAGTCAATGTTCTTCTGTTGGATTCCTTTTAGTTTTACATGTTGTAGATCGTACTTGGGGTCAAGATTTGCTCGCACGTTTATGAGGTCCGTTGTTGCGGCGCGGATGCAGTACATCGCAAGACAAACGTCGGACAGTTACTGTTCGATCCCCACCGTCACATGAAGCATCTGTCTCCCGCGAAGAGTCATGCATTTGTTTTATTTTTGTTACACCGTCCGTAGACATCTTTCTACCGTATACGGTGAAAAATATGGCTGGTTCGATATTCCCGAGGCTGACAACTTAACTGTACATCATTTTGTATATGGCTGCCCCACGTCCAGGAACGGGAACACCGCTCCGAGCGCGGAGGTTACCGGGATAAAACATACTGGGCGAGAATTTCCGCTTCAAGCCAACACGGACGTCATGACTTTGCTTGTGGAACTACTGTCCAACCAGTTTGCCTTCTTCTCTGAGGTATCAAAGGAGTGGAGAACCGTATGGGGGCAACGGCCAGCCGTCACGCAAGCCATAACCGCGGAAACCTCTGTATCCCAGCTGCAGTGGAGCTTCGATGGCGGATTATTGACGAGTCCCGTGATCTGTACTTTAATTGCCGAACATGGCAACCTTGAGGTTCTCCAATGTGCACACTCGAACGGGTGCGTGTTGCAAGAAGACGCGTGTTTCAAAGCCGCGGCTCGTTGTGATGTCGAAATGATTCAGTGGGCTATTGAGCGGAGTTGCGGTTGGCGCAAGGTTTTGTGCCGAGCGGCTGTGGCTGGGGGAAGCCTATACTTGCTCAAGTGGGCACGGTCTAATGACTGTCCTTGGGACAGGTTTACTTGCAGTTGGGCCGCCGGTTCGGGGCACCTCGACATTCTGCAATGGGCACGGTCCAAGAACTGTCCCTGGAACAGCCAGACATGTACGAAGGCAGCTGCGGGCGGGCATCTGGATGTCCTGAAGTGGGCACGCAACAACGGCTGTCCTTGGGACGCATTTACTTGTAGTGTCGCGGCTGGCTCAGGGCATTTAGATGTCCTTCAGTGGGCGCGGTCTTCGAACTGTCCTTGGGATAGTGACACCTGCTCCATGGCTGCTGCCGGTGGACACCTGGCCATCCTACAGTGGGCAAGAGCGTGCGGATGCCACTGGGACTATCGCATATCTGAGCGTGCTGCCGCTGGGGGGCACCTGGAAACACTTCAGTGGGGTCGAGCGAACGGTGCCGAATGGGGGAGGGACACAATGTTCGAAGCTGCCTTTGGGGGGCACTTGGAACTGCTGCAGTGGGCTCGGGAGGATGGTTGTCCCTGGGGCAACACGGCGGGTTCGGCCGCCATTGTTAAGGGCGACCTTGATACGCTGCGTTGGATGGTGTCGCACGGCTGCGCTTTGGTCAGCGACGCAAATCTTATTGCTGCTCGAGCGGGGCGCCTTAATATTCTGGACTGGATGGAAAGCAACAACCACGTGTGGGACAGCGTTGCTATCTGCAAGGAGGCTGCCAAATGGGGACACCTGGGGGTGCTTGAGTGGGCTCGAGCTAACGGGTATGAGGTTGACACCGATACATGCTTTATTGCCGCTTCAATTGGCAACTTGGCCATATTGCAGTGGGCAAGATCCCAAGGCTGCGACTGGGATATTCGTACCTGCCATGAGGCAGCGAAGCGTGGTCATCTAAAGCTGCTGGAATGGGCACGGTCTAACGGCTGCCCCTGGGATAGCTCCATTTGTGCCATAGCAGCTGAGAAAGGGCACTTTGGGGTGCTGAAATGGGCACGGCATAACGGGTGCCCTTGGAGTGAAGAAACGTGCTCCAGCGCTGCAGCGGTAGGCCGTTTGGACATACTGCAATGGGCGCGCGCAGGAGGCTGCCCATGGAACAATAGTACGTACATTACGGCAACATCGATGGGATACGAAGGGGTGGAATAGTGAGCAGGAAATATATAAGATTGTCCGCAGAACACGTGTTGTAGGGGTTCTGCGTGGTTGTTCGTCGGTTCTTTCATGTTTGAGGTGAACGTATACATCGAAATGTGCTCGTCGAGCTTTGATCTATAAAGTGGGAAACTTTTTAATATGTTGTGTTGTTGGACTACTGTAGGGCATTGTCTTACCCGTGGTACCTGTTGCGCATTATCTTACCCGTGGCGCCTGTGCTTATATGCGTACGATTATGCATGAGTATGTGTATCTGGTTGCCCATTGTATTTTGGTAATATCCGTTTCTGGGTCAGTTGTGGAGTTTCTCCCGTAAATAACTAAGGTATGTATTTGTGCACCCTTTCTCCCGCGTGCGAGGTAGCGCCCAGATAGCTATCACCAATGCCATAGTACAGCAAACCAGCGCGGCACATGGCTAATCCACCCGTTTTCCAGAGTGAGCAGATGTAGATGAAGGTCTCCATATCTGGTGCGGGTTGGCAGATGTATGTAGCGGTCTTGATGAACTAGAGTGGCGGATATAAGGATGATAAAAAAAAGTGGCCGATGCCTATCGGGGTCGGTCTAACGAGTAATGGGGGGAAAATAGCAAATGAAAACTTCGACCCGCAGTGTTTGACTTTTAACGTCTTTGTGATTGTTCCTCCCTGTTTCTTAACATCTTTCAGTAGGAAGCTGCGTGTGTAGCCATCGGTACACGTTGTTGACGTGTGCTCGCGGTCTTTTCCTTTTTATGGTACTCTTGGACTCGCTCAAATTGGGCTATATGCAGCTATTCCACTTGTTATGTGTTCCTGCAACGCACTGCCTCTCAATTATTTTGTGTTTGGTTCGTGCACCTTGTATCAGCTGGAGTCGAGGACGCTCTCACAGTTGGCTTCTGCATCATTCATTTGAAGCCACCACAATTCCTATGCTTTTTCTTCTGCATCATTGGCGTTACAAGGCTACGATAATGGACCGAAGTCGAAGCAGTGGACTCTGGTCAAGGGTTCGCCGCAATGGCGGTCGGTAGCAGTTTTGGGTCGAGCTGTCTTTCAGGCAAAATCATCCTATGCACCTTCACGAAGGCGGGTACAGCCGACTCGATGTGTCCATAATTGCGTGTCGGCGGCAGCGTATACACTGGATAACGGCCAGTTCACTGTACGGAATTCAAAAGGGGTATTTGTTTAGTAAGAAATTCGATAAGGTGAGTCCGCCAAAACCATTGGCACAATTAACGCTTTCATATCACATATACCCGTGGCAGTTAACGGAAGGACGCATATGCCCAGTAATTATGGGAGTGAAATCACGAGATTATGGCACCTTGAACAGCAAAACGTGGGCCACACAGTCCCCTCGATTTGGCGATGTACAGTGCCACTACACCCCTTGTCCACCCCCATTATTTTGCGGAAATACATAAACCACACCAATGTATTGATAGGCTTGCAGAGTCCCTAGCGTCGGTTCAGCACATCTGAAAAATGCAGATACCATCCACATAGATCACAGGGTCTGAGCATGCAAACGAGCATACTCTGCATTTGTATCCGTCCCTCCTACAAATCAACACGCCGTGGTTGTCTGTTAGTGAGCCAGATAGCACACCATTCGCTGTTTGGAGTGCGTGTATTTCATGTGCCAAACTGAGAACGGCAGATTTGGATTAAACGAGAGACAAACATATTTCTACTGCAATCCGCTGGTGGTGGCGCACCAGACCGAACAATATAGCACTGCATTTCAAACGGACGAAGCTGTTGCTGAGAACTTTCGCTCATGCTTCCCGAAGTTGGACCGTATCGTATAAGAACGCGTCACTGGATTATGAAAAATAGAGTAGGTGAAGACTTCAGGGCACTACTTCGGAATCGTATGCCTTGGGACGCATCCGAAAAACGCGGAGAAATCCTGGCATTCACACAGACGGGATATAACCCGTATGCAACCAGTTTAGAGGTCTGTGTCACCGGTGCTCTCCTTCGCCTGTGACTATATATAATCTTGAACCAAGCTATTGGTTCCCTCAGTTTCGAAGTGACATGGTGCTCTGCAACCAGAACCAGCGTGTAAACTGGCCACTGATTGACAATGGAGTCTTAATAATTGCTGCGACAGCACAGAGTGTGAGTCGGCGCACGTCGTTCGTGTATAGGCGTTTCCAACCCCAGAGTTAAGAAGTGGCTGCCAACCATCTAATCAGGAGGGCACCATGTAAGCCGAAAATTGGAGTATAGGGTGAGTCAGTAGGTCCGTGGACACCCTCGGTTAGAGTACGAGCTGTGTGATAGTTGATCAGCGGGGCTAAAACAGAACCCTAATGGGCATGAGTCCTGACACAATCACAAGATCGCCTAGAGAGAGATTCACGAAGATATATATGTGTTCGATCTGTTTGGCCCCGTATGCCAGTTTATGGGCGGACTGACCATGTAATACGTGATACCCTTGGTGTGTTTGTTGCTGAAATGCCAAGCGGTCCAGTTAGGGAGGAACGCTATAAAAGATACAGCAGTCCGTATTATTTGGAATCGCAGCTAGGCCGACCTATTCTTGGTGCAGACTTCAGCAATGTTGTTTTGGTGGCATGTATGCATTTTTTGCCTAATCTCCGCCCACACTGAGAGTGTTTGTCCTGTTTCTTGGCCGGGGATAGTTGAAAAAACGATCGACAAAACAAGACGATAGGTGCTAATGGCGTACTTTGTTTCTAAAGACAAACAAAATCACTGCCCGTTGAAACGTTGTTGAACACCAACGTACGCGACTGTGTCAAATAACGAAGGTTGGTTGGAGCATGGCAGCATTCCCATTGATTCCATATATTGGCTGGGACGTAGTTGAAACTGTACATGACACGAGTCGCCGGTGTGTGCTCCGGCTCGATTCCGCACCGTCCGAGTGTACGAAGGGCCCACATCGAAATATCTTCAGGAACATAGATAACGCGACATCTACAGCACACATGTTACGACGGTGTTTTCAGTACGAGACACCCAGCAGGTTAACAGATCTCGTCGAGCCGAACAGCCTAGCAATAAGGTACGGTTGCAGACGAAGCGACAGTTACAGAGGGTGTCGTGAGGTGTCGCATTGAGTATCTCCGACGGATACACGATGCGAGCAGC
>JBBMKB010066910.1:0-15034 GCA_037833945.1 Alaria marginata
TGTTTGTGTCGGTATTTTGGTTGGAGATAGGCAACAAACCGCCAACGCGGACTTACGGCGAGTATACCCCGGTTATCGCAACAACATCCTCGTACTCTTACGTAAGCCGTGTGCGTCGAAGAAACCCAAACCTAAATATGGCTGCATCCATACCGGGCGCTCCCGAGCAGCACAAGCACAGCAGCGCGGCAACGGCGGCCATCTTAAGACGGTGTGCGACGAGACAAGCTATAGGACTTCGCACAGGCACCATTGTTGTGCCAATATGTTACCAAGGAAATCAGCACCACCCTTCAGTCTACATACTGCGAACAACAAGAAATGGGCTCCTCAACGTCTCCGCCATGCTTCCCCGGGCCACGCTACGAAATGTGTCCCAACGCGACTCCGGGTTGCTGCCTAGGTATGTGATGTACCATGCCGAACAGAAGGCCACCAACATGCTCCTGTCGGCCCACATATTTTTATTTACCCTGTACTCAACGAAGTGGCTAGACCACCCAGTTGTGTCGGAACGCACCGTCAAGGAAAACGGCTCCGAAGGTCGCGCATAAAATGCACTCAACCCCAACGCCTAGTGCCAATTGTCTCGTTGAGGTGGGTGCGATGCCTGTTGCCGTGTTCGGTCCAGAGATGGACACGCCACATCCCGAGGAGCCAATTTACGGCTGTAATCTACTACTAGTATTGATAACAGCAAACGTTGCTCCTGTTCACAATAGGACCGCTGCGCCTGGCACCAGCAACTAGCGCATGCCGGATATAGAGGAGAGTCTGATGATGATTATATCATCACGGCTCTTGACACACAAGAATAACTGCCTACGCACTTCTTGCTACGCCGTTCCCGTGTGCATGCTCAACCCCACGGATAGCGGGTTTCACCGTTGCCTACCCACTATGTGTTAACTCATACAGCATGAAGAGTCATCCCACGATAGGACTGGAGCAATAAGTCCCTGAGCTCCCGACAAGAGGAGCTCGATATCTCACCCGAAACATGACTTCCAACATTTTCGTTCGCGCAACCCGATCAACAATTCTGTCCGCTAGCCTTAAACCAAATGCACTCGTACCATTACGGTACCAACCGGTAGTTCCTCCTTTCAGGAACTAAACCAGTCAGGAACGTTTGACCCCAAAAAAGGCAACCCCTACCGTGGGATGCCTCTCAACAGCCCGCGTACGGTTCCCAACCGGAGCAACTACTAACAACGGTCACACCATGTTTCGTCGCTCACGTCGCCTTGTCCCCCGTCAGCATTAGGGACGACATCACGGCCGCCATTACCACCCAACTGCCGCCACTACCGTCCCGGAGCACAGTCGTCGAAAACCCAGTTGAGGAGGTGCAACACGCGAGACGTCATACACGGGTTCAACCACCGGCTGCCAGTGGAGGAAGAATGACGACATACATCGAAGCCTGAATCTTCGGTGGCGTGCTGCTGTTGTGAAGGGACTCATACATCGAAAACTGAATTTTCTGTGGAGTGCCGTTGTCGGCAACGGACTCTCTGTCGGATTTCGGGCTTGCTTGTTGCTTGCTGGACCGCTCCCGTCGCATTGGTTTCACAGATCAGGCCTTCGGTAAGCTGGAGCACTTTGCCTCGGCGCTGGCAGAAGATGCATACTTATATAGGAGTTGTTAACTATAGTGGGGGCCTACATGCATACGAAGTATGTATATACGAGGCAGCCCATACTAGGAGGTCCAATACTGACTTTGAGGATACAATGGGTATGTAATCTGCTAACAATGTACCATGGCTTTAAACGTTGAGCAGGCATAATAAAAATATCTGATTTTACTTGGTATGGTCAAATAAATATGTCGGGTAGTTCTCCAGATGAAGAGGCAGGTCGGGCGGAAACAATTTTACTGACCAGTGCTATCCCTCTCGTTTCAGTCGTCACATGACAAGCTGCTTGTATAAGTACAATGCAGCATGCTCCCTATTGGTGGTATATGTCGGACAAGGATCGGGGGAGGGATAGAAAGACGGCGGTTGGGAAAACTTTCCCCACACAACACATATAGGGTAGTCGACAGAAAGGCGGGCGATGTGATGTACAATCACACCGAGGACACCTGTCGTCGAGGAGTTGAAAGGGATAGCTGTGTTGCCTAGGACGACCCGGTGCACGTGGTCGGCCGAGTTGATAGATGCGGTGTCCCCGGTGATATCCCGGTCCAGTTAAACATGTTGTTCCCTAGTTCAAAGGCCAGAACAGTAAAATAGGCATGACGTAACAACTCGAGTAGGCCCGCGACCGCAAACGGGTGGTCAATCTGCTTTTCTGCCCGTAACTCACACTGAGTCATGTCGAAATCCCTCAAGGTACGCAACTGCGGCGTGACGGCCAGCGTGACATTGATGCCAACCGCAATGCAAGCCTGGGAGACTGGGCAGATTTAATCCAGATCGTAAGGCGAGCGCTCCAGACGGCATCGACATCTTCGCGACAGCAGTTTCATCGGGAATGATGTATCATAGCTGTGAGTTGTGAGTTCTGGACATGATGCTGTCGTGCATACATAAACAATCGTCCCGTGGGGCAGGCGCACGGTCAGTGGGAATGTCTTCGAGGTGCTGTATAAGGTTCTCGTGGTGGAACGCCTTGGGAGCTCCGCCTGCCCCCGCGATGTCAAGAGCACCGAACGACGCGACCAAATTACCCAGCTTCGACTTCTCGCGGAGCCTGTCTCGGTCGTTAAGCATAAATTATCAATTAAAGTTGATAAAGGCAAAAAAAGCTGTGCAATCATAACCGATCAGATGAACCATGAACGACTATACGTTTGTTGTGGGTATATACAGCAGTAATGACGAGAGAGTGTAGGGTGCAAAGGCGGCCAGAAAAGGTTCGGTTATCACCCGCTGTCGGATAGGCGCTGTGGCGGTTCATATCTTCACAGAGTGGTTTACGATATCTTGTGGTGTCAATAACCTCTGGACCTCCCGAAGTTACGCGTACATGGTAGAGATTTGGGTCTTGTAACCTCGTCCGTAGAAGTGGGCTAGAGGTTGGACTATTCGCCCCCCCCCACCCCCCTATATGGCCAAGGGCGGGGAGCACCACCATTGTTTGGATCTTGTTTTTTCTCTGACAACAGGTGTCCACAGAGTGGGATACTCCCCTCGTGGCTTGGGGGGGGGGCGGGGTCCCTCCCCCCGTTGCAAGAGGGACGGAGGGGGTTGCAAGGGCTGAGGGCCGCTAATTCTGAGGAACGGACGGGGGGTCAAACACCTACTGACAGGGGGGGAAGGTAGCCCCCTTGTGTCAAGATGGGGGGGATATTTGACCTTGTGTCTGGGTGGGGGTCGTCCACTCGTTGAAAGGGGGGTCCCCTACCTTGTGATGCCCCTGTGTCAAGAGAGTTGCTAGAGGACCCCCCTTGTTACAAGGGCGGCGGTCCCTCTTCTTGTGATAGTAGGATCCGTCAACCCGTGTATCAATACCTATTCACACTTTCAATTGCATAGTTGTTTGCAGTTTTTACGTCAAAGCGCCAACCGCATGCAGGGGTTGTTTGCAACTTCATATCATACCTTGTACCGTGTACCACGTAAAGTACATATATGCTGTTGTTTTACGCATGGTGCCGGGACGTATAGTAAAGGGAGGCCTTCTGTTTGTGTTGTTGTGAGTCATCCCACGGTAGGGGTTGTGCTTTTTGGGGTCAAACGTTCCTGACTGGTTGAGCTCCTGAAGTGAGGAACTACCGGTTGGTATGATTTTTTTACGAGTGCATTTATTTTAGGGCTAGCGGAGAGACATGTTGATCGGGTTGCGCGAACAAAACTCTTGGAAGTCATGTTTCGGATGAGATATTGAGCTCCTCATGTCAGGAGCTCAGGGACTTGTTGCTGCACCCCTACCGTGGGATGACTCTTGTTGTTATTATGTCCTTCTTAGACTTATCTGGTCTTCGTTCGGCGGTATTCTAGTGTTGTTGTTGTTGTTGTGGTCGAGTGAATGCAGATCATTTTATTGTTCCATGGCAGTAAGAATGTCGCGTTCCAAGGCAGTGACATTGGCTTTCACCGGCCGGCCAGCCATCGCGCAAAATCATGGCGCATGGATTATTGTATCTCTGATGTAGGACTGGCAACCTCCACATAACGGCCATGAGACGCTTTTTATTCAATGGTTGAATAGGCCTGGCGACAAAGCAAACTGGTATTTATTGTGGTAGGTTTGGAACCCTTCCAGGCCTGGATCAGAGAAGTGAACAAGTGTGGTAATAAGAGGATGATAACACCTAGTAAAATAACCTTCACTGCTCGCGTATCGCTTGGTCAAAAAGCCACTGAGCGAACCGTTTCCACGGCAGCCGCGTCACGCCCTGCAGTCGGACGTTGTCGCACAGGGCGTTTCGGGACGACTGAGAACATTCTGTGGTTGTGGCACCACTTGAGGCTTGGGACGCATCAGCCAGATACGCTGGTGAAGCAGGCGGGGCTGGAGCAACACAAGACGCATTCCTTCCAGGGTGATAGGCCGTTAATGCCGTAGGACGCTGCCCCCCTGCAATGTCGCTATCCATGCGTAGCGCCGACACGCGCGTTTGTGCGCTTTCGAGTGGAAGACCCGATAATGTGTTCGTTCGTCTTGTACTGAAGCCCTGTAATACCGTCAATGGGGGGCGTAGTGTTGAACCTACCCTAATGGCAAACGTGATGCTTGGTAAAAATATGTTCATTTCATAATCTAATGGGGAGTTTTATGCGGGGGGAGGTGTATTTAAACGAAGGTTGATAATGTGTTACGCTTTACATTGTTCTTCCCAGTACGACTGGCACTAAGCCGGGTACCCAGCATTACCAGTATGGGGTTTCGATGTACGGTAGGGAATACATATGCTACGTTAACGTGATCGGATGGGACTTGATTCAGGCAGTTGTTTGCATTGGCCGGGGATGGTTTCTGGAACCTTGTTTGGGTTTAGTTTAGTCTTTGCATGAATGGGATCGTCCTGGAGCTATGGTCTTATGATTCGCTAATAAGTGAATGCCCGACTGGATAGATGGACCGTAAGATGCACATATAATAGGCATAGGCGGCAGTAGATAGAGTGGTTTGGTAGGCTCGCCGTATCCGTGCTGTTCCTAGATTTGTGGTATGGTCCGTGCAATACAGTTTGCACAATCTGTTTTCGGCCAATATCGTTCGAAATACCACGAGTTGCAAGACAAGACGACCACAGAGGTGGTCACCAGGGCTGAGCGAACACGTACTGTTTTGAATCAAAACATATATCACCTACACTAAACTCAAGTAAGTTACAGGTTGTCCAGGCGAAATGCGAGACAAATCAGCCATCTTTTAACAAGACCACGAACACCTCGCGAAGTTTGGTTCCATTTAAACAGACAATATAATTTACTCTACCAATTGCCTAAAGGAACCGTTTGGCTACCTTAATTATTATTTCTGTTGGATGGATATATTTTCCCATTGAAAATACGTTGGCGTCCCAGATGCAGTTTTTCGCCTATATCTTCTTCGTTTTTGATTTTTTTAGATAAGAAAAAAAATATGTCACAGAAGTCCCAGGAGCTATCGAGTCAGTGGTCTAAAGTCGGTGTAGGACAAGTCCAATTCCTATCCCATTGAAATCTCGTTAGCTGTTTTTGTTTTTGAATTAAGATGAAAAAAGTGTTGATAAAACCAATATGTCTCCACAAACACCTGCGTGCAAGTACGGGCGTTTTAAACGTATTTTCGAAACTACGATCGGGTACGATTAATAGCGGGAGAAAAAGCACCTGAGAGGTGAAAACAAAACTTGAAAAACAAATCTGCACGGACTAAACGTTTGCGTAAATGCCCGACTTCTCCTTACGTCCCCGGACAGCACGAACGTCCTTTTGCCCCCCTAGCTCTCCATACGTGCAACTTTAAAAGAAAAAAAAAATACTACTTTGTCTGAAGGATAAATTATTTTTGTTAGTAATTCTCCTCGTTTAGAAATGTGTCTTTCGACTTGCCCCGCAAATCCAACCAGAACATGCGCGTTTTACACTACTTTTGTATAAACCAGGATATACGTTGATGACGCCAGTGCTCTGAGCGCAGTCAGTGGTAAGCCACCGAAATAATGGTCGCCCGTGTGGGGATGGACGCCCTAGATGTGACGCACTAGAAAAACCAAGCTGTTGCAGATACGATATCAGACCAAGGTGAGCAGTTGGAGTCGGGGTCAACCGACTTCTTGCATGGGTTGCAAGGTCCGCAGTACAGCTCCTTTTATAACGCCCCAAGTGCAACACTAATGGCTGCTATAATGTTGCCGACTATTATCATGATAGTCGAAACATAAGGTCTCGGACTTCTGTTACGCGAGTCCGATAGCGAGCTTCATCCCAGGACAAATGATAATGTTTAAAGGCGCTGTCAGGCCGAGTAAGAGATGGAATAATTGGAAATTAATCCGAAGGGGAAGCGGGAGCACCTCACTCAGCTTTCTGCTAGTAACGCGCATCTAGCATTCCAGGACGATTTCCTTGTTTTTCGTTTTTTTATCTACCGACAGATATGCTTTCTCGAAGCTCGTGCATGGTACCGTTGTCGAGTACGGTGTTTTCTTCCTTTCGCATTCGTCCCGTTTCTTTAGGGGATGCCGCATACAATATCTCAGAACAATCTTATTCGTATTTCCCCCGCAATGATCAATACTATATTGGTATTTCCGACGCAATGATGGGCCACCAGTATCTTACTGGCATTCCCTACAGCGACTCGATAAGTGGCCTTCGGAAATTAGACAATTGGGGCAAAGGTAGTGCTCCGGGCATATTTGTCGCAGCAGGACTGTTGTGTGACAACTCTAAGAGTGGTAGCGATTTCCAACACTCCCCATTCCAATAGGATTAGACAGAATGTGAACTCCCCAAATCGCGCGGTGTTTGATGAACCCACAGTGTACCATGCAGCAAAGAGTCATCCCACAGTAAAGATGCAGCAATTACTTTCTGAGGTCCTGACATGAGGAGCTCAGTATCTCACCCGAAATATGGCTTCCGAGGTTTTCGGTCGCGCAGCCCGATCAACGTTTTTATCCACTAGTCTTAGACCAAATGCACTCGAAAATGACCATACCAACCGGTAGTTCCTCACTTCAGGAGCTCGACCGGTCAGGAACGTTAGACCCCAAAATGTGCAGCCCTTACCGTGGGATGACTCCAAACCATGATTTATTATTTTAACCACGGGTCCGTATGTTCGTATATCTCTGTATATATCTAGACACTAGTTAACCGTTGATAGCGTAGACGGAGGTCTGCCACAAACAACACACCTCAAACTTCAAATTACCACCGATTTTCGCGCCCAGATTTGGCCGTCGGGGTCGAACATCACTCAGCAAAACACGTACTATTCCGTTTGACCTCGGCTACATATATGAGCAATTTGCCCCCCACGAAGACTCCACATTACAGTAGTAGTACAACTACACGCTGTATATTCTTATCCATTTTAGCGAGTGTTTGGGTGTAAGGATAACATCGACCCCTTCGATAGACGAAAGCACCAAAAAGACCAGACGACCTGCTGCGACCCAACTTAAAGAATCCAGCCGTCATCTTGTCAGAGTTAAGCGCTATCCTCTTTGCCGCGCAAGTGCCATACCCATTCGGTGGTTGATCACGACATCTGCAACACTACACACCTCGAAAGTCATCTTATCCCCACCATCCCGACTTGATACTGGACTTTTCGCGGACGCTCGATGAATGATCTTCAATGCCGACTAACTTACATGGGCAGGGCCGTAAGCCTTGCCGACAAGTTGTATACAGTAGTAATTCTACATAGCCAAGGGCAGAAACCTTGCAAACAAAGCGAACCATACGTATATAGTGTGCTGCACTGGCGGCCGTGACTTTTGGTTTGCGGCTACTATGACTTAAAACACCATCACGAGGCCCGGTTTTTCCTCGACGGAGCCGTCCTCGTCCACAAAAAGGATAGTCGTGTCTACGGTGGTGTCGTTGATGGAAATCCACGGTCCCTCCTCCGCGCCGATAGAGACACCTGGAGCGCAAGGGCAGACGGGAAGAGAAAAGACGTGCGGTCAGACGATCGACGAATAATTGCAAGTGTATCATATGCGATTGCTACCGGCCTTCAGGAAAAGACAATGCTGAACAGTAACGAGCGAGGCTTTGCTGCGGGAAACGGCCGATCGCACAGCTAAGGTGTCAATTGTAACATTATGATACTGCTAGGGCGAGGTCGCATAGGATCTGCAAACAACTATTAGATCTATGAAATACCACGGAACATATGGTATGTCTACATTTTAAACAAAACACACAAGTTTGTTCGATGCCCCTAGTTTGTAGTGAACTCCTCCCCACGTCGCGCAATATGCCCCTCAAGCACCTTTCAGCGGTGTTCAGCTGGAGCCCAAGTTTTGCTCTAACATCTACGTAGTAGGGTGCGAAATGTGCTGTCACGGCGTGCGGACGAGGCGAAGATTTCTGTCAGCCGTTCTATTAGCTAGTGTGGATATGACGCAAGTACTCGAATGCCTAGGGCGGTAGGTGCCAGGCAAAACCACAGCTTTAAATTGGACAGGCGAGACTCACCGCGCTCAGAAGGCAGAGTGTAAGAATCCGCCTGAAGGCCAAAATCAGGGGGTAGAGCAAACGAGGACGTACGTGGTGGGTAGGGTGGGGGGATCATTGTATGAGGGGAGGGTGTTAGGGACCAAGTACGTGTTTGTCCCAAGACAAGGTATCATGTCTAAAGCACACGTATTATATAGGAATGCGAAAGGCTCTGTAGCGTCAATCTTGCGTTGTTAAGGTCAAAATCACGGCAAAGTTGTGCATACCAGATGCGCTCAGTGCGGAGCTGCAAATGTCAGTCAGTACATCTTAGTGGTAAGAAGAACGCTAGCCGAGCGACAATCGCGACTCAACGTCTATCTACGCGAGTGCAAATATTCTACTGAGCCCAACATGTAGCCTCTAAACTCACCGCGCTGGGATCGACGACGTAGTTCAGGTCGTCAAGAACGGCCGCAGTCATCTTCGACAGATACATCACCTAACAAATATGGCGGACAAATCAGATGAAACACAGACGATGAGAAACAACAAACATTATGTAGGGTTCCCTATCTTGTGCAGCATCATCAAGTGAGTGCGTGTACAACGTGCCTTTTTCACTCGAAAAGTGTCAGTTATTGTTCACCCGGTACATTGCCTCAGCACCACCGACGCCTCGCCATGGTGTTGGTGGAATCCGCCCCGGAGTCATGTCACGGTAGGAGTGCAGCAAAAACGTCCTGAGCTCGTGACATGAGGAGCTCCATATCTTCCCCGAAACATGATTTCGAAGCTTTTCGTTCGCTCAACCCAAACAACATTTCTATCCGCTAGTCGTAAAACAAATGCACTCGTACAAAAACAATTACCAACTGGTAGTTCCTCACTTCAGGAGCTCAACAGGTCTGGAACGTTTGACCCCAAAATGTGCCACCCCTACCGCGGGATGACTCCCCGCTACGTAACAAAGTGTTTCACGGTCTTTGAGGAATAGGTCAATGGCCATTGCTTACCGAGTCAACGTATCCGGTCATCAGCTCATCGTCGAAAAGGTCTTCATCCAGATGGCCGCAGCTCGTTCCTGTGAAGAAGAATGGACACGAGCAGATTCGTTATATGATGAGGCCATATTTAAATGCCCAACTGGTTTTTTCTCTCTGCGCAAGCGCTCCGTTTGCGCATGATCTTATTTCCTAAGTGACCGTAAACACTTCGTCACTTACCGGATCCGCCGTCCAACTCGACAATGTCAGCATCCGAACCGCCAATATCGTAATAGGCGCTCAAGGCAGCGGGACACGTCCACGCAGGGTTTTCGTCCGTGCGGCACGTGGTGCATTCTCCGTAACCGGTTCCCCAGAAAGTTCTGAGCGAGGGCACGGTAAAATTACACCGGAGGGATGGACGATACAAAATTCAAGACCAAAGTACGTGAGATCGCGCAGCACACCCAAAGCGTTGCAAGGGAAATTTCAAACTTATACATTGCTAGGTGCAAGGGCAACATCAGTGCGTAGTCTAGACTACAGCAAACCGATGGTGATCAGGTTAGAGCCAGGATTCCTCGTGCCCATAATTAACTTCGTGTAGAGGGCTGGCGAGGTTATTGGGCCCTACAACACGTTTTGTTTCACGGGCACTTTATGGTCACGGAACTACGGAGTCATCCCACGGTGGCGGTTGCACGTTTTGGGGTCAAACGTTCCTGACCGATTGAGCTCCTGAAGTGAGTAACTACCGGTTGATAGGATCATTTCACGAGTGCACTTGTGTTCAAACTAGCCGATAGGCATTTTGATCGGGTTGCACGAACGAAAATTTCGGAAGTCATATATATTTCCGGTGAGATATTGAGCCCCTCGTGCCAGGATCTCCGGGACCTATCGCTGCACCCTTACCGTGGGATGACTCTACATCAATATTCTTATCGAGCATTCTCAGTTTAATGCATGCTGCTGAAGTACGCCCCTCTACGCGTTGCCCCCCGGAAAAACCATTAAACTCACCCGACACCGATGACGTGGCCCATTTCGTGCTGAATGACTCCTTCGAACGTGCCGTTGTCCTCCATGTCCGAGATGTCGTCGATGTCGAACGTCATCGCCCCTGCCAGGCTGATGGTGTTGCACGAATTCCAAACACTGGTCGGACCAGCGGAGCCAAGAATTCCTCCGGAGCCGTCAATTCCCTCCAGCGTGGCGCTAATCAGTAGACGACCGGCCGGGTCATCGTCGCTCCCTCCGCACGGTACATGGCTGATTAGATTGGACCACCTGAATATATCGTTGGGTGTTGGGGTGCTTAATGGAGGAAAAGCGTCGCGTCCGGCAGACTGTGCATTCCCACGGTAGGTCAGGGTAGATACATCAAATAACTGAACAACGGCGGTATGACGGATCTAACGCCTGATTGACCTCTACGGCATCCATCCTGTTTGGTTCGAGTGTTTCGCTCGTAGCATACTCTAGTCGAGTTAGCGAGTGGGGAAACGCCCATGCGTGCGACAGCAGTAATGAATATGCCACTGTGGTCAATAACGAACGACCGTGATTGTGACAGCGAGCGAGGTGGGGGGCTCAACGCCCTGGTTGAAACGGTCGTCTCTCTCAGGCGCTGCACTCGCAATGGCGTTTACCTTTCAGCAGCAGACTCGAAGACCTCCTTGCGCTCATCCGTCCAAGTCCCAATGTAGCTGACTTCGATATAGAACGAGTCCAAGGCTGCGAAAACAAGAGAGGAGACATTACTTCAAATCATACATGTATATCACGAACGCACATGTTTTTACAGGCGACCTCACTCATATTGGCAATCGTGAGTCATCCCACGGGTACAGTAGAGGTTGCGTTATTTTGACCAGACGTTTCTGACCGATTGGGCTCCTCAAGCGAGGAAATGGCGGTTAGCAGGACAACCTGACACGTATGTTAGTTTTAGGACTAGCGCATAGAATATTCGGTTGGAACGCGCGGACAAGTGTCTTAAAAGCCACGTTTCGGGTGAGATATTGAGTTAGTCATATCAGGAGGTCAGAAACTTCTTCTGCACCCCTACCAAGGGATGATTCTTGCATGGAGTTTTGTAAATGACATCCATTCCCCCAGAAACAAGCGACTAGTACTGTCCATGTTATTTTCACAAATGTGAACCACTATATATGTTAAATAAGTGCTCAAACGACGTGTCAGTTTGGCAGGCCATCCCTCCGTAGCCGGATGCGCATGAGCAGGTATGTCCGCCGGCGGGGTCAAGGGAGCATGACCCTCCGTTCTCGCAGGGGCTAGGGTTGCATGCATCTGCGGGTACAAACGGAAACGTAAAATGAATCGAGGGGGGGTGGTGAACGGCTTAGTGGTATGTTGGTGGTCTCGGGCTATAGAACTACAAGCAATATAACTACGAGCTACGAGGCGGAATGGAGAAAGTATTCTTAGACACTATTCGTATGTTGTGGTGAACGCGTAACCTTGGGCTTCTGTCCATTTAATCAACGGAAGGGGGCTACTCACAAATACAGGCAAGGCTAGGCAACATGAAAATGCGTAACAGCAATTTGCACGTGTATACCAGGGCAATCATTAGGGCTCAAGGGTCAGTTGCGCGCAGCGCAACAGGCATAAGTCGTACTGCGGGTTCGGCGCGTTGCGGCCCACCTAAGGGCCCCCGGTGGGCTCCCAGAGGGCCCCCGGAAGGATACCGGAAGGCTCCCAGACGGCCGCCAGAGGTCGTTTTTTGTTTAACATATGTGTGATTATACACACGAAAATCACTTATCTTGTACCAGGTATCAGCTTTCCGAGCCTCGAAAAAGAGCGTCAGGGTGCCTTGGAATATCATAATACTGCTTTGGCACCAGATACGTCATAAAAGCTCCCCAAAATGGATAAACGAGGAAATAAAGCCCCCTCCCAGCCCCCAGTAATGCCACCCACCCCAACGAAACATTGGATCTTTGACTTCGGCGAATTTACGGCCGGGATGTTGCGGCACCAAACCTCCGCGTTGGGGCAACCCGCACATCGGCTCCGGCGAATGTTGCGGGAAATGTCCATTTCAAACAAAAAATGTTGCGCCAGCGCAACAGCGCAACAGCTAATTAATGCCCTGGTGTATACGGACTATTTACATTATTCGGGCGTCTCATCTTCGACTGGGGCAGGAGTGGCTGGAGTCGGTTCATCGATCGGGGCTGGAGTCTGTTCATCGACCGGGGCGGGAGTGGCTGGAGTCGGTTCATCGACCGGAGCTGGAGTCAGCTCCGGAGCAGGTCCTTTGCCAGAAACAAACAACACCAAGAGAGTGCACAAAACAAATAGATAGGCGGGTGGGCGAGACGATCAGGCGTGCTGGTTTCGGTGGAACTCGCCACACTTAAGCGCACGTCACTTGCTAGTGCAGTATGTACCCTGGTGACGAAAACACCTAAAGCAAATATCTCGCTACTGCTGCAAACGCATCCTCGCATAATAAGCATAGTAGATGTCAAGAGACGACGCCACGTAGATATGAATAATAGCCGTCAAGGGACGGCGTCACATCAAATTCGAATATCACCTTCGATGCACTGTCCTTCGCAAGTGTCGGCCGCGGACGTGTCGCATGCGTCTCCCATCGCGGAGCACATTACAGTCAAGGAGTACTGCGCGTTCGAGTCAAACACGCTCGGCAGTCGCTCCACCCAGTCGCAAACGTCCACTATGCCTACGTCGCACAATGTGTCCCACGTCTCTTCGCAGTCGGGGCAGTCGTAAAGACGGCGGTGACCCGAGAGACCGTCCGCGTGGTCTTCTTCTTCCGACGCAAGGAGCATCCTCGAACCGACGTCGGCTTCTACACCGCCGGCGCTTTGGGAAAAGGTGTACCTGGTGTTGCCGATGGTGAGGGTACTCAAGCTCCCCGACTCTAAGAACTTATAGACGGACTTCACGCCGCTTTTCTTAAAGATGATCCGGTATGAGTCCTCGCGGCCGTTGTCCCACCAGTCGATCCTGTAGTTTGTCTTGTAGCTCTTCACAGTTAGCCTGTGTTTAGCTGCCTCCGACACAGAGCTTCCCGCTATCAGGGCCAGCAGAAGACACCCTCGCGACGCAGACAGCTTCATGGTTGATTGATCCTGGAGTTTGGAGGACCATAAATTAAGAATGTTAGCACTGCGGAAGTTTTTGCAAGTGTGTCAGGTACTACAGTAAACGGCCGACAAGATAACGGCCAGATGAGGTGAAGTATATATGCCTAATACTAACAACTTAATAAAACCGAGGTGGTACTTAACGGTAACTTGTGCCGTTTCGTGTTCCTTTTTGAGGATGTGGATGTCCACGAGTGGTACTATACCGCCTCTGTCGCAGGATGTGTCTAAATATTGGTTTTGTGTCGGGCTTCGTGTTGAAACGTTAGGAACCAGGTCGACGAGCCCCAATCGGTTTTCACTATCTAAATTAGAATCGTATGCCCGGGGATTCGTATCAAAAGCGAACAAATACGATCTAAGCTCCGGTTTGACGTCTGTATTACACTCAATTGTTGAACAATGTAATCATACAATATTTACCCCCGATCGGAATCGCAGGGTCTGCCCTAACCTGTCGTTAGAATTTGACTCCAGATGCATGTACTACCCTTACAAAAGAAAGGAGGAAAACACATTTTTTTGGGTATGTAGAGACGTCGAAATTCAAGCTAAACGAAAAAACTCTCGATGAATAATGCGCTTGGAGACAGGCGTTCTAGCTATATATGTATTCAGATGTCAGAACCAAAAGTGTCCACGCGAGGTTAGCGAACCCAATAGTGTTTTGTCTTTGATGGGAGGTTTTTAGTCATATGGACTATATAATATTCGTACCAAACGTGTGCCGCATAATAAAGGGCATGATACATTTGACGAGCATATTCGCTTTTCTTCGACTCGGACAATGCGACAAAAACATCTTGGCGGTCTCGGAGCACAATCTACAATGCCACATATTTATGATGTATCACAGAGTCGTATATTCACCAGGTACCATCAAGACTGTTGAGGTTGTCTGTTATGGACAATACTCGAAAACAACTGCACGCGAAGGCATCTACACAATATAAAATGTGTGCTGGACATGCTCGGATTTCTTGCTGTTGATACACCGATGTCGCACTTCCTCCTAACCCCAACCCTAACATTTCCAAATTCCCAAAACATAAAGAAGATTTCCAAGTAAAACTACACTTACGTCTGATAAATTGGAATTTTAACTCAGTGGAAAAAACCCACGTGAACAGCTCCACATTCCAAAATTTCAGTTTCTTCGTCAGTCTGAGGAAATTCATATTTGTTGTTTTGCATACGTGGTAGTCTGGAAACTTTCAACAGAGCTTGGTCCAATGCCAATTGCCCAAAAACAATATATCGTATATATCGACACCAACCGCATGTTGCATCATGACTCGACAGCACTAACCCGAGCATCAGGCCTGGGCTGGACCTCTGCTGG
>JBBMKB010066921.1:0-15032 GCA_037833945.1 Alaria marginata
AAGAGTTCGGTAGCTTCATCGCCGTTGCTGCTCCGCACGCGGCGTTTTGGGGCTCCCTCCGCCCATCCTAGAGACCCCTGTGTTCGGGCCCTTAGGATAGACTTTTCCGGGAAGAATGATAATTTTCCACTATTATTGTTTTGGTCACAATGAATGGTAGGCCAGGACGGCCAGGAGGCAAATCGTGGTCCGCAGTTTGGTAACAAAAAAATCGAATGCAGCGCGGCCGCGTTTCTAGCCCGTTTGGGGTCCGGGTTGGGATCAGGGCCGAAGTTAGGGGTTGGGTTGGGTCTACGCCCGCCCTCTTGTTGTTGAATCCAACGTTTACTATCACAATAACTGACTGAAGAAGGAATCCTGCTTGCACCAGGTATGCAATCAAACTGTCATGTAGCATCACACTCGTGTTGACTGCAACTCGGTACTCGTTTATCTACCATATGCACACCTCAACCTTCGACGTTTCTACCACAAAGGGGACAGTGCCATAAATCTCAAGCTGCGCCTCTTCAGCCTGTACGTCGACTAACGGTTGGCAAGCACTCTGTGAACACTCTGTACATACTTCGTATACAACCGGTAGCACCCTGAAAAAACGACCCGAAATCATTGCCTGGAATCACGGAATTTCCCGGCGCCGTTTTTGTCTACCTCTCGTCAACCCTTTTTGGACCCAGATGTAGGAACCTAAAAATCGACACGGGCGGTCGTATTGACCCTGTAGGAAGACAGTACAACAGTACGAGAATCATCACCCTGCGCGTGTGCCGTACACATCCTTCCGTTGCACTTCGAGCGCGCACCCCACCCCGGCAGCCAGGGCTGGTTCGCGTGGCCGATGCTGTCATCGTAAAACGCAATCGATACATTTTCCCTCTGAAGTCCCGAAGGGGTTAACATTCTATGATAACTGCAATCCTTCAAGCAGTTGCAGAGTTTTGCCACGGGTCATGCTTGGACAAGATCAACACCACCGCGCATGCTTAATGTAGCAGAGGAAGCTACGTGGAGGAAGGCGTGTTTTATCGTACACGTATGGAACTGTTTCGGAGAGGAACAGCAACACGTCGCGATACACTGGAATCCGTTTGCTACAACAACAGAAAGACGCCCGCCCTTTCGCCCCACAAGCGACAAAATTTGACAGTTGGTACATACAGTAGCAGTAGCAGACAACTTTGGGCACTTCCGCACGATCTGGACAACAGCCCGATGCCTGCCGGGCGCCCGAAACACATTGCAAACAAGCTACATATTAAATAAATAAAAACATCCAGAATCGCGCTACGATGCACAGCTCTGTGGTCTCAGCAATATCGCTTGACGCTCTCGTCCGCGGATGACATCGGCGTGCAGCCGTCGTTGTATTCGCTATTTACGACCTCCCCAGCTTGCACCTGCGCCAAAACGCGGAATCGCGCTACGATGCACAGCTCTGTGGTCTCAGCAATATCCGCTTGACGCTTTCTTCCGCGGATGACATCGGCGTGCAGCCGTCGTTGTCTGCGATATTTGCGTCCGCCCCAGCTTGCACCTGCGCCAAAACGCGGGTGCATCGGGGTTGGTTGGTTAATGAGCTGGCCTGTAGACTGAACGTACCACCATGCATCAGGGCTTAAAACAGCAACACATGCAGGCCATCAAAAACCTCACAAATTCGTCCTGTCTCGCACATTTGATCGTGCCCTGGCTTTTTTGTCATGGAAATACGAAAGCACGAAGAGCAGTACACAGTATTCTACGATACGTCCTGAATGTGGCACTGCTCCTCCAATCCGCATGTTTCGACATTGGTCAGAACAATTATCTCTCAGGAGCCGTTATTCCTTCTAATCCCCGGTTTTGTGAATACCACCGTGGCACAAGGCTTCAAAATACTACAGCAGTACTTACAGCAGTCCCAAATATATGAAATGTCAACGATTGAAGCACAGGTAACGATGATGCAAGGACGGAACGCGTCGACTGAATCGTGCGTCCCTTACACCTCATTCACGATCTTGATACAAAATTTGGAGCGTTGAACGAAGATGCATCGAACAAACCGAAACCTCACCAGCAGTTCGGTCTCCTTCTCGTGTTCGCAAGTCACGGCATAGGCAAGGGGTGTCATTCCGTCTGCATCTCGAGGGTCCACAGTAGCTCCAAGTGCCAGGAGACATGCAATCGCCGCGGGCCGGCCTCGATCCGCTGCAAAGTGGAGAGGTGTTCGCCCCTCCTCGTCCTGAGACCAAACACAACACGCACAGATCAGCAAGCATGTTGGATTCCTGGTCGCTGTCTGCTGCCCCGCCGTGCCGTCTCGTCACGTCGAATACGGGCGACGAACATACAACGGGGGGTTGGGTTGAAGCTTGGAAAGCTTGCTTGCCATCGTTCCGCGTGCAAAATAACTGGTGCCCGCTACAGTACTGGTTTTGTCTTGTCTGCGTTCGACTCCTGTGCTGTATCGAAAATCTCACCTGTGCGTCGACCTTCGCTCCCCTTGACACTAGGTCCTCTAGTTGAGCAACGTTTCCTTCGCTCGCCGCCGCGAAAATCTCTTCACCTGGGCCCCAACATTTTACGTCCCTGCGGCCCGTCCACCAATCATTAAGGACATCGGAGAATCGGAGAGTCAACACACAGAGTGAGCGCAAAACAGTCACAAAGTCGAATCGGCGCCCACTACACACAGTACTACGGTGGCGTTACTGTTTTAAGTGATACATCTTTGCTGTGCCCGCCATGACTTCTTAGCTTGACTAGTGCACGTTCGGTGCATGCTCGCTGCGCTACGACTGCACGTCAGGTTCTAACAGTGACGACCAAAGGAAACGCGGGGCACTCGTGGCGACAAATCGGAGACGTAAGTAGTCAACGCCTGGAGGTCGAGCGCAAATGAGTCATGGCGCCCCCCCCAAACAGGTAAGCGTGCTGCATGCGTCGAGCCTCTTACCCCTGTCCCGCCGACATGGTGCTGACAGTCACGCCGAAACCAAGCCCGGCCCCATTCTCGTCTTCCTCCTTGTCGCTCCCCTCCCATTTCAAGTCTTTCGCCATTTCCTCCTGGGTCACTGCCCCAGCGTCGCCTGGAGGACGGCCTTGCGCCTCTTCCAGCCAGTCTGGGCAGATGTCCGTTACCTTGACTAGGTAAACTTTCATCGCCTCTAAAGGCTCCATACCGCGGAGTCTGTTCCACGCCCCCCTGTGGACAACAGACGGCGGTAACAGCAGTGGTATTACATAGCCTGGTAATATGTATCGTAGTGAGACCCTGTTGGTTATATAGCACTACCTATATACCAGGGTAACCAACAGACCCACACGCGGTTTACAAGGAGTTGGCATCAATGGTGTGTGCTGGGTGCCGTACTGGGTACCTGGTGTACACGGACTTAAGTACTTCTACTGAACGTAGCCCTCCAAAGCGTTGAGTATTATACCCACCGCGTGTACATTACATCCCAGATAGAAAACAAACACATCCGCATCTAGACTCTTGACAATTGCGCTTGACGAGGGCAGCACTCTCGCGTCCGCAAGCCACGACCGTTGACTCGTGCACTGCTATGCTCGAACTGGCTTGTTTCCGTATTGTGAAAAAAAGGCTTCACGTCCTGTACGCCGTACGCCCGTACGGAAAATGCCCCACAGCCACTGAATTCCAGCCCCACCCGCCACCCCCGAACTTCTACGCTTCTACCCTCTAAGAAGGCACACAAGCGTTATACGTATACACCTACAAGAGAGATGTGCACGTGGCATTTTCCGGTGAGCCCGAGCTTGTCTCACCACTTGGCTCGACCGACCAGGTCGATCAGTCCAGGTTTAGGTTCGTCGCAGTCGCCCTCGGTAGCCTGTTTGAACATAGAGTACAGCTCAAGCCGCTGGCTAGATGACAGCGCCAGACCTTTGACGGTGATCATATGATTCGCCGACATGCCAAACAACCGCTCGGTGTCCTGCAACAGCAGCAGGGGCAGCAGTAGCAGAAGCAGAAGCAGCAGCAGAGTCACGGAATTGCACATCGACGGGCGACACTCTCTGGCGTTGCATCAAAACGCAAGCCATCAAACAAGAACAACAGCAGAACATGCGACGAAAAACCAGTGCTGTCTTCCCTCTGTGTGAATTCAACACACGCAGGAACCGCTAATATGGCGTGGTGGGAGTAGCGGGCAACGCATTTGTGGCGTCACTGACCTGGTCGTCCATGGCTAGTAGGGGCTTTGATGCTGTGGGCACTCGGCACCAAACGCGGATGATTGATCGTTGCTCGAGGAGGGGTCCCGCCGCCATTGAGGGAGTTGGTAAAGATACTTGAACAATTTATGGTATAGGGGGCAAACCGAACAGAAAATGGCCAAAAACTGAAAAAAAAATCGCAGTGTGTCCGCTTGCTGGGGGCTGACCGCTGACCCATACAGCAGCGTGTGCAGCATGGCCTCGACACAACACAAGCTCGAGTTCTTGGAAGATCGAGTCCTTCTGGTGATATCTTCGCTGGGACTTGTATGCGTAACTGCGGCAGTTTTTTGGGTTGTCCGACAGAGCCCGGACTGGGCAAGAGGAGCAGGCAGAGCAGGAGATGAGGATGTGGCAGCGGGGGATGGGGCCTTGCTTGGCGCGAGGACTAGAGTTGTCCCTGGTGGGCGTGAAGCTACGAAGGCGTCTCGGAAAGAGGCAAAGAAGCGGGCAAAGGCGGAGTTCAATCGATCACGCCAGGCCTTGGAAAGTCAAGAGCGACGTACTCGGTTGCAAGACGAGGTATGATACATACGTTTGAAGCTCGCCAATGGCTGTTTTTTACCATGGAGGCGCGGTGTAGCCCTTGGAAACGTTTCATGCTCCAGTCTTGGAGACGCGGGGAGTTGCTCCCACTGCTGCAATTATTTTCCCTGAGTATCGATGAGTGTGTCCCGCCTGCGATCTGTCAAGTGGTTTCGCTCCCCGCATGTCGAGTTGTTCTACGAGTATATACAGGCTGTAGTTTCCCCGTGTTTCGTCTTTCCTTGCTGCTGCTGTGTGTGCGACAAAAACGCGGTCTAACCTTTGCTGCCCGATTCAAGATTCAAGATTCAAAAGACGATCAGCGGCCAGCCGCTATGCCTGTAGAATAGAAGCATGCTCGTATTATAACGTGGGGGGTAGAGGGGTACGAAGGCGAGAAGAACTAGGCATGCAGATAGGGTACACACGATGACTTGGTATGTCTGTGTGCCATCACTCGCGCTATATATCCAAACAAGAGCTATGAGTTGAATTTCGACGAATTACGAATTGCACAATGACGAAGATTCAACAGCGCCGCTGCTGCCGGGAGCACAGCGTGGAGCACAGCGTGTTGAGTGTCGAGAGTTGAGATTGGTGCTAGGAGAGCGGGTGCTACTAGTAATTGGTGGTATTAAGGCAGTGACCTCAATACCTGTAGTAGTCCAATCTGCGATGCTGGGTGGATACGGAAAACACAGGGGGAGACCAGCAAGCGAAAGAACAGCAGCATACCTGATCATGTGGTACTATTTAATACCTGGTATTAATAGCTGTAGTTGCGAACTGAACCAACACGCACGAACGAATATCTACGCTGTTTGATATTTACGTTCTGTTTTCAGATAAAAAAAAACTTGGAAGTCGCAGGTACGGTACTCGTAGCAGCAGCAGCAGAAGCAGCAGAAGCAGAAGCAGCGGTTGTAACAGCAGCAGCAGGGCACACGAGACCAGAGCCGGGTCACCGTCGCTGTAGTGTTTCTCGTCGATCAACCCCCTGAAAATAGGTTGAAAGCAGAAGTTCCTGTTTTCTTCGGTTTAATTCTTGAAGGCGGACAATCTGCATCTCCGATCGCCAAAATACATCCAACATCGGAGGTATGTTCTCCGTATCACGCGCAACCACTACGATATCTACAGCAGAGCTTCTCCGTCCCCCCATCCGTACGGTGGGTCTGACAATTTAATTTGCAGCATGTCTCAGGAACACGGGCCCAAATATTATGGGCACACACATTGGGCTCGCTCAGTAAAACAGAACTGTCAAAAAGCAAACGCCCGTTATGATTTGTTATTGTTTGAAACCCATAATCGTATAACGAAGTACGTAGCCCAGCAATGCCTGTGAAAACACACGGTGCCGCACCTGTCTCGACGAACTGAGCGACTGACAGCAAAACCACCACGAGAAGGTTTTGCTATTATGTGTGCGTGGACAGGACCCGTCGGGAATGCCGTTGGTGCCGAGTGTGTTGAGAGCCGTGGATAAAAGCGAAATTGGACTGCTGGTTTGTTGCTTGCTTGGTTGTCTACAGAGGACTTAAAAAAACACCAGCCTAGGAGCCTTGTGTCCGATCCTCTATGAAGAGGCCTATTTTCTTTCTTTTTTCCCTGGAAAACTAAGAAAAAATAGGCTCGCGCGCCTCATTATAACCAGCTGGCAGCAACGTTACAACCCTGCCGCCCACTGGCAGCACAACAGACAACACCGCGCGTGTGGCGGTATGTAATACCCATCCTGTACTCGCACGGCTAGCTGCATTTGTCATAGCCTGTGATCCATCACCGAGGATAGAGCAGGGGTGTCGACGCAATTTCATGTCTTCGATGTCAACGAATATGTTCCTGATATATTCTATAACAATATGCCTATCCGACCGCACCATCTCTGCTGTGTGTGATAGATTATGTGCTACAACAGCAACACCAATGCAGTTTTCGCGCTTGCCCACGCCACGCACTGTCTCTGCTGTTCGAGAGCTGCGCTGCCGGGATTGGGTATGACCCTTTTGCTACGCAATACCGTAGGCCTTCGTTCTAAAGTCTCGAGTGCTTGGAGTGCTACCTGGTCTTCGCCCATCATCGGCCCTAGGGACTCATGACAGCGGTTGTTTGCCGTGCGTGCAATGTGTTTTTTTCGCAGAAACGGCGCCAAGGACAGGAGAGGTCACGAGCGCGTGGTGACAAGGGTGATGGCCATGGAAACAACCCCAGCTCTCTTGATCTAGCACGGCGACGATTGGAGCACTACATACTGGATCACAAGGTGCAACTTGCTTCACCGGACTCAAACTTGCCCTCCTCTCCTGCGGATAAGATCATCTTAAAACGCTGTCATGAGTGCTCGCCACATACTGTAATCACGTCCCGAGTTATCGACTACTTCGTTATATACCTGATACATAATGATAACAGAGTCAGGAAAGGCAGAAACAGTACTTTGGGTTCCACCGCCAACGTGTTTCGCCTTAATGGCGATTAGATATGTATGCCTACGTGGTGCTTTCCACGTATCTTCGTGTTCCCGAGCTGCCTTGAACGACCGGAGCGTTTGAACGTTCGCAATACCCAAAATAAAGGCGCGGCGCTCTACGCTGTTTATTGGTACGTCGCTACACCTTTACCGAATCGTAAGAGGCAAGGGAGCCCATGAGCTGTGCGTATAACAACAACCCGTGGCAACTATCTCCTATTACATCAGGTTTCCTCCCTGCAAGACTTAAAGAGCGACCTCAGCTTCGAGGATGGGTTCAGCATGTCATCGGCCGAGATTGTGACCGTCATCGAAGAACTAGAGAACGGGGGCCGTTTCACCGGCATTTGGATCAACGACGCACGAGGCGGGAGAACCTTTGTTCGCGCCAGCCTGGACGAACTGCGTAGCATAGCATCGTTCATCAACGAAACGGGCCGGTTAACAGTAGAAAAACTTGCTATAGAGACGAACAGGATTTTGAAGATTTCCCCCTCGCCAGAGGAGGCTGGTGGGAGGGGAGAAAGCGTTGAAGTTGATGTCGACGATGTTATTAGCGATGGCGTGGAAGAGACGGTGAGAGAAGGCGTGCCAGAGTAGGCAGCCCGTATCGATGCTCCGGCCTGCGAAGCGGCGACAGGCAACGATGCGTCAGATACTGGCGGTCTGGAGGATGGCGTGCCGTCGAAAAATGTGATACCAAGTGAAGAGATCGCGAACCCGGGTAGTCCCAGAAGGAGAGTACTGTAGTCCCAGAAGAACCCCTTGAATAACGAAGCAGAGCGTAGTAGCTCGCTGTCGTGGACAGCACAGGCGGATGTACACTTACTGACTGCGGTGACCCTGCGGTGGCTGGCTTGGTGAGCACGGCGAAAAATTTAGAAGCCGAGGTATATTAACCCCGCCACCCCTTGGGCGGAATGCAAAAACCAAAACATCGAGGACACAACAATACTGGTGTCGCAATCCCGTCTTGAACACGATTGATTGCCGGCCCAAGGGTCCAACCGCGCCTGTACACGCGCTTGCGTGCCGAGTAAAAATGCACAAATTACAATCCATTTAAGTACAAGTTCCTTCTTACGACCACTTAACCAATGACCGCCAGTACGCGACCTCTTCGGCGGGAGACCCTCGCCGGGGTGACTTGCTCCATTAGTCGTGTTTTTTCCTGGAAACCCCCTGTATACCTCGTACAAGAAGCCCGCTGACGGTATGTACACCTCCGATAATGGCACAAACGCTAGTGATGAACTCCAACAGCGACTTCCGGGAGTCGGTATACCGGACCATAACCGGGTTGAAGTCATAGGAAAACTCTACCCCCAAGAGCAACGTCGCTGCGGTCACGTCCTTGACCGCCGCCGATTCCCCCAAGTGAACGACGTTCGCCGAATACGTGTGCGTCTTGACCTCTGCCCGGTACATGCGCTGGTGTGAAATCGGCACCACCTTCAACGAGTACTTCACCAGACCCGACCCCTCCTCCGCGACGAACTTGTTCCCCGCCAAGGAATTCCTACCCTCTCCTACCGACCCCGATATCGGTGGCCCAAACCCAAAATCATGAATTATGTGCGTGAGGTTTTGCCCCGCTACCCCTCTCGAACCACTCCGCGCTTCCCCTTTAGAGGCTGCAAGGAAGCCATTCCTTAAAATTATCCTTGAAGGATCGTGGTGCAAGATCTGCACGACGATGGTGCCGGCCGCTCTCTCCACCTCGACGCTGCCGTCTAGGGTGCACCCCGTCCCCCCGCCCTTTAGTGGAAACGGTTTTCTGTCCGCCCACGATGCTGTTCTCTGATCGACCGCCACAGCCGCTGTGTTTCCCACGCCTCCAAGGGGGTGGTCAGCGACAACCTCGAGGTCTGCTGGGTGAGAAAAAATCGATGAAAGTGAAAAAGGGTGTTGGCATTCGCGGCAATAGAGACGAAAGTTAGATGGCAGAATGAAAAGGAAGACACCAAAACACGAAACGACTACCACGCGATTGCTTGTCGATAACCGTGTGGACTGGGGGCAGGGTCGCGGTAGCACACGCAACAAAACGTCTAAAAGGCGCAGCGAGACTACATTTAACGCCAAGGCCTAAGATATTACGCGTATATCTCAGCCCTGGTTTACGGGGTAACCGCTCGCCCTCGAGCTGCAGCCTCGGCTATGAATAGACAACAAAGATACCGCTACTGATTATAAATTAAAGCACGATCGCGAACAAGTGACGTTGATACATGGTGAAGCATAGGGACGTCGTGTGCACGGCAGGCCTCAAAAGGAAGGGTATTCAAGAGAAGCACGCTCAATCTCATCAATATCTCGGTAGGAGCAGTCGTAACCCTCTAGTGTTCCTTAGGCATAAGAACGCTCGTGGGGGGAAGGGAGTGCCACATCAGCAATCATAAATGGAACAGGGTGGAACACGTCACACGCTAGTTAGCTCTTACGAGCGAAGCCAGCAGCCTCGAGGAGATATAGCAGCGTATGTACACAACGCTGCGGTGCGCGGGGGTTTGTGCACAGTTGGCATGAAAAAGAAAAAGTCATCGATGTTGATCAGCGTATCAGCGTACGCCGTTGAACCACGCTAGCAACTCCCAACATTCCAGCATTCGCCAATAACTCTTCCTGAGCCAACGGTACGGATGATCGCGCCTGTGGCTTCTTTGGTGAAGTGACCACCATACGAACATGACTGCTGTCTTCCAGTTTTCAGCTTTCAGTGTTATGACCTACGGGTACATACTCTATGCACATGTACACCGGTACGCTATATTGCTGTACGTCGGAAAAGTATCACGTTTCGACAGCCTCACGTACACTCGCCTTTGCAACTGACGTAGGGGAAGGTCACGTGCAGGCGAGCTGTAACAGCGTCGTGGTCGTGGAAGTCGGCGACCGCCATGTGGCTAGACGTATCAACCTTGATGAACATGAGCAACTCGGACAAGAAGAGCACTGCCATCAGGGTCACGGACGCGACCGTGACTGAAGGGACAGGCGGGTGGCGCAGGCGGAAAGTCGGACAGGCCGCGGCGAACGCAACAAAAACAGTGAGTTTACATATCATATAAATACGATCATGGACATATGCGAGCACGAAAGGTCTAACGCGAAGTAGGGGACATGTGGAAAAGACGCCCTGCTGCTGTTGCGGTGTAAACCCAGGCGTGACCGAAACCGAGGAGGGAAAGGCGCACAGCAGAAACACACAATGATATGCGTAGTCTACACTTAGAGAAGGCATCGCCTGGGAGAACCTCTGGAGGAGACGGTACACCATTAGCCTAATAGCTTACATTCTATGGTACCGGTACGTATTTACATAGTACAGGGTACACGGTGAGCGCACCTCCTTGCAACCCTAGAACTGCAGCACTACTACAGTACAGTACGCGACATGTGTAAGAATTTGGCAGTTAAGAATTTCAGGCTTGAGTTTTTATGTAGTTTAAGAATTTACAACTAAGCATTTGTGCTCAGCAAGGACGCTACTCTAAATCCTATATAGTAGCCTCTAAGAGCCTGTGCTCAACGTTGACATCACAATAAGCCGCGAGCCTTAGCCAAAACAGGAGATTATTAACTGCTGCCGCGTACTGTATTGTAGTTGCAAGCCACACGCTTTACTAGGGGTTTTATTGTTTCAGGGTGAAAGGCGTTGTCGGACCAACCCCAATAGACCACAATTCCATTTTGATTGGCCAACCCTAATCCCATCCCACACCCTGATTCCACTCCCTATAATATTGGGGCTAGGTTAGCGCTTAGGCTTCTGGTTGGGTTGGGACCTGTTCCCGCCCGGAGGCCGTGAGCGCGTATCATAAGCGCGAACTGTAATCGTGTGGCTTGCAAATAGTGCTCGCAGTTCTAGGATAGAAAGGAGCTGCGCCCGTACACGGTACAGTAGCGGTGCAGCGGCATGCGTACAGCGGAGAGCACGAAACGACAGCGAGCACGGGACATACAGACATGCTATAATACGAGCACGGCGTGTCAGGTATGTACACCGCCGTAAACACGCAAGATAACATACCGTTTGGTAAGGATGTCAGAGCCGATTTTCTCCAAAACAAGGGGGGTACACACGACCAAAACGGTGGCTTTGGAAAGATCTCGTCGAGATCTGTCTACCATAGATGCATCGATCGGCGTTCGCACTCTTCCCGTTTTCGTAGATAAAACCAGCTTCGAAAATTACGAGTACGACGTCGAAAGCAGTGCGTACCAGGTACTCGTGTACAAGGAGTACCGGCACTCGTGCTCGAGTCGACGTGTACGCAGGAGCACTCTGGGGCCAGTATAATAGAAGGCAAAAAAGGGCAATACGACGTCTTCCGGTGATACTGCTGTATGGTATACTGCCTGTCGCACGTAACACATTCCTTCGAAGTGCGTGGAGTGAAACACTGACTCTCCGCGAGATGCCGGAAATGTGCCAAGTAGTGTATAGCAGTGTACAGTAGTGTACAGCAGTGTAGAAGGGAAACATACATATGGCACGGAAGAAGCTTCGAAGCGTCGGATCAAATCCATACGAAAAGCCTACCGAAGCTCACCGATACCTCCGACGACAGAGCTGTCGAATATGCCTTCAATAGCCTTGTTCCCGAGATCAAACCTTCGAAATCGGCTAAATGAAGACATCGCACTGGCCGTCTCTGGCTATCGCCCCGTCACGCCCCGGCTTACCAGCAAACCAGCTAGCACAAAAGCTCGCGTTTTGTGACACTCCGCGTTTGTACAGGGGATGTTTAGTTTATTTCCCCGGAAAAACATCCTTCCGAAGTTCATCGAGCTCCATGTTCAGCTGAAAAATATCAGAAAAATATAGAAACAAAGCAACGTGTACCAACAACGGCATCGCAGCATCGGTGGTGAGGAAGTGCTAATTACAGCATACCAAGCACGATGTTTGCCACCGCCGCTCGCGCCCGGGTGTCGTTGCTGTTGCTCGTCATCGTACACGTGGGTCTACACTCCCCAGCATCTTCGTATCGACCACCGCTCTTCCACATCGCGAGTCGAGCATGCGTTCGTAGAGCGTCGCCGTGGGTGGCACGAAATAGTGCTCATACTTGTGCGACGCAACCCTTGCCTGCGACGATGGAGCTGGAAGACTTCAACGGAGCAGAAATCGTGGATCATCTAGAGCACGACTATATGGGGGACTTGGCACTGTTGGCGACCAAGTTTGGGACGATGATTGGAGCCATCGAGGATATCGAGGAGGTGCACGTCTCCGAGATAGACGGGTGAGATTTATGATAATTTTCAAAGTGCATCTGACATCTGACAGGTCAGCTGTCATTCTCCTTCTCGGGCTGTCGGGCTACCGCTCTCGGCGTGTATCCCTGAGCTCGTTTCTTTAACACACCGCTGCATCCGACATATTAGGGTAGGCTAATGAGTTGACTGGTGCAATTGTTCATCCTCGAGTCCACAAGCATCTATATGGCACTATTGTTGGGCGAACTTTACAGAGCATTACGAGAGAGCTTTTGCAGAGCGAGGTCTACGTGGAACCCTCTGGGCCTTGTAGTTGTTTCCGAGAGCGAGTATCAGTATGGCAGCAGTAGATCAGCTGCAATATTGCGGGAGGTTGAACTTGATGCAGGCAAGATTGAGTCTGGGGCCATCGCGGGGTGACGGTTAGCTAGTGACGGTAGTCTGCGCTCTCCCTACAGCACAGTAGTAACAGACACGTTTATTAGCCTCGGTGGCCTGCTCGCTATCCTCTACGTAGACTTTTGTGGTGATCTAGAGGTCTACGTACGTACAGAGGACGTCAACGTGGCGCGACTGCCAACACCAGCAGTATGCGAAATGTACCGCGTGGGTCCAAAGTAGGATCATGCCAAGTAAACAATTTAATAGCTGTAGCTCTCAAGTCGAACCTCAACCCTGAAGTAACGAAGTCGTTCCGCCAAACGCGTCCTCGGCACGACGCCGTGTGTGTGTTCGGTGTTGTTGTATAGTCTTTCTTTCTGCTTCTTGAAAGACGCGGTGCAATTGGATAAATTGGAGATTGGATACTGGTTGTATTTGGGTTTTCTCCCTGTACCCTGTACCCTGCACCCTGTACCCTGTTCCCTTTGTGCAGTTTCTACTGCTGTAGGTGTACGTGGTACAACCAGCAGTGCCACGCTCGTGTACGACAGTTAACGAGTCGGGCTGCAGGCATTTTTTCTGACTCGTTCGGTGACGGTAAGAGTGTCGGTATGTGCTACGCGTATACCAGGTACCAGGTATACTTTTATTACTGCAGTTGCCAAGTCTACTGCTTTATGTAAATGCTGCTGTACCTCGGCTGTACCTATACCATGGATACCAGGTAGCAGGTGTTACTAATAGTAAAGGATTCACCTTCTTCTTTTTTTGAGTGCTGTTCTCCGGCGGCGGGGGGGGGGTTCTCGCACTTTCGGCCGCGGGGCAAGCAAGTGGTCCGTCGGTACATTGCGACGCATCATGTCTGGATCCTGGCCGAGCTCCTTGGCGGTGCCTTGAGCATCCAACGTCGCTGAGCTGGCTCTAGTTTTCAAAGGGTTGCATTCCGCCTCGCTGAGCCGAGTAGGTGCATGGAAAACCCCACAGTGTTTAGTTGTTTTTGAAATAGCCCACTCCCCTCTCACATTTTTGTATCGGCTCCGCTCTTCCGCCCACTGTACAACATCATCAGTCCATTTTTTTTACCCTCTCTGCTGTCTGCTACGCAGCTGCAGCAGCAGCACTCCTTTGTGACAGCCACGGACGGTGCCTCTGTGTGTGTATGTGTGTGCTCTTCTGTGGGTGGAATGTGCTGTCATACTTCGGCACACAAAACGATCAAGAAGAGTGGTGCATTTACATTTTTTTTTGCAAAAAAAAACACGAAATCAGTTCGTGCTGGTATACAGCAGTGCAGCAGCAGCGGTACAACGGCAGCCGTGCTCCAAGCTCTCGCCTTTGCGCCAGTAGTCACGGTGTGTGTGTGTGGCTGGTGCACAGCGGCAAGAGATCAAACCACGACAACATTAACACGCCCAATGCAACAGTCAAACACACATCTCCGGACCTCCTACTATATAGGTATACGAAGAATACAGCTGCAGCAAAAACATTCAAACTACAGTAGTGGTCCCTCTATAGTGCCGGTTGAGTAGTGCCGGTTGCCCGCTATAGCGCCGGTGAAATCGCTTGGCACCGATGGGAATATCAAGTAGTGGCAGTATGCGGAGTAGCGCCGTTTGCCGCTATAGTGCCGGTATTTATGGCTGGCACACACCGGCACTATGGAGGGACCACTACTGTACTGTGTAACTCAAACTTGTACATATCATTGGAACGCCTGAGTTGGCCCTTTTCGACTTGCGACGCCCCCGAGATATCAAGCCAACCGCATCAGTATGTATGATGTATGATGTATGATATTCATACCGGTCTTTCGCGACACATTTCAGCTGCCGTTTTATGACTTCTCGTTGAACAAAGGATGCATCTCCCATCCCCTTTTTTTACATGGGCTTCATCTTACCTCGTTTCTACTGCCTTTTTATGCCGCTTTCGATTGCTCTCTCCGCCCCTCTCGGCCACGAAAGGGACCATATGCAGCTGGACGTGGTGTACTGCGATCGAAATGAGCAGACTTGCGTGGCGGTGGCGGTCCCCATCCTTTTTCCCTACCGTTGTCAGAATGGTGAGACCTATGATATTATTATTAGTAGAGTGCAGTGCAACTACTTGAATACCTGGTATACCGTATAACACGGATGAAAGCACACCCCGGTGATAACTTTTTGACCTTTGAAAATATCATCACCGGGGGTGCTTT
>JBBMKB010066932.1:0-15029 GCA_037833945.1 Alaria marginata
GTGGGCGCCCCGTACGGAGGCGTGTGCCTGCCCAAGGACGTGCCGGAGCTCACCAGCTTGGCACCGGAGGGGTCTGTGTTTAGGGAGTTCCTCGCCGGTACCGGCAAGATCAACGAGTGGATCTCGAGCCCTGCGGCTAAGAACATGCGCGTAGAGCTTGACGAGAGCCCCAACTGGGTGTCCCCCGACTCCCTCATCACCTAAATTAAGCCCTCACCTACGTAACGCCTCCGAGGCGTTCTTCTGCTGCTTGGTGCGGTAGATAAGGGATCGATTTGTAACGCTTGGATCCTTGCAGTACTGTCAAAAAGTAATGTAAAACGCGGCGAGATGTAAAACGCGGCGGGACTGATTGCGCTGGTTGTTGCTGCTAATCATTTGAGGAAACTGTGGTAGATGAGTGATTGGTTTGTAACGCCTGAATCCTTGCAGTACTGTCAAAAGGATAGAAAACGCGGTGGGATTACTCTGGTTGTTTCTAGTCACCTGGGGCGACTGCAATGCTGTAACGTTGGGGCAACAAGGGTGTGTGTGTTGCAACACACCTTTGCAGTGCTCAAATCGCTGGGGTAACGAAGGGTGTTGGTGGCGTACATGGGAAGGGAGGGCGCTGCGGGTGCTATTTTTTGGATACAAACTATCTTATCACCCGGGCGGTAATGCTCCAAGGGTACAGGACACCGAGCACCGTAGGAGAGCGTTCTTTGGTTGTGCAGAGACTTTTGGCGCTCAGAGTGGTGAGGTACATATAGAATATAGCTGATTTTGGTTATTTTTCTCGAGGGCATGTTGTCTGCTATTTGAGTTTTTTTTCGCCGGCGTTATGAATAATTTTGTATGTTGTGTTCGTGCGTCGTGGCAGATGTGGAATCTGTATGACATTAGATAAAGTGTGTGCTGTGTGTGACGTTGGCACCTTGGTGCAGTATTTGCGGAGGGGGGGGGGGGCAGTGATTTGCCCTGCAGGGTCTTTGATGTCGCGAAGGTTTTCACGAGTGGCAGTGGAATGGTGTGTGGGGTGAATTGTGTGTGTGGACGAAAATTGAACTTGATTCCGTCCTGTCGTGTCGCGACGCATTAATTAACATTTTTTTTGTCATTTTTTTTTCTGCAGGGCTGATGCCTTTTGATTATAATACGGCGCTGGCTGCGTGCCAAGTCTTTTGACGAAATCAACATATGGCAAGTTCTAGCAAGCTGTATCGCTAGCTTCGTGCCAAGTGCTTTGACAAAATAGTCTTCGGCTGAACTGTATTGCTACATTCTAAATGTATTGCTAGTTAAGGCTTATTGGCTGCGTGCTAAGTCTTTTGACGACATGCCGACTGTTTTTCTCGCCAAACTCTAGCCTGGCTGCTGCCCAAAAGTATTTTGACGAGATCCCGACTGTGTCGGGAAGATGATGGCTAAACTTCAGCCAGCGGACGTGGAAGTGGCACCCCTTCCACTAAGCCAGTAATGCCTACCGGCCGACCGTTCAGCCTGGTGATTGCCGCTGCCTGGTGACTGCCGCGTACCTGGTACTGGTTCATCATTACGTACACGCGCACGTCATGCGCCCATAACTTTCGAATTCGCCTCTAATGAGGTCACCAAGCACTACGAATACACCATTATTATGCCGCGTTCGTCTTTGGAACGAAACGATAATAAACAATTCGTGTTAATGTCACAGTTTTTTCGTGACTCGCTAATAAACCCGTTCGTTGTTCCTAACATTTTCCCACCCTAATTTCAGGCGGTTTTTCCCAAAAAATATGGGTGGGTGAAGTTCCAAAGGGGAAGACTTTTCCCCAAAATGATAGTTTTGCATGCGGAAATGCACCGAGTTATTATTTTGGTCCGTTTCATTGATCAAAATTGGGTACTCTTTTTTCACGCGGTGGACCTTTGCTCGGTGGTTGGTACTTCAAAGCCTATTATTTCATTCACGAGTATTTCACTCGCGAGTATAAGGCTTCGTCCAGGTGACATACGTAGTAAGTCGCTAGCCGATCAAGCAACACGTCGCACGCATTTTCGGTAAAAACAAATCTGACTATAGCGGGATCCTTAACCTTGCCTTAACAGAGAAAGTTCCCATCATCGTCGGAATCATACCGTTCGTGTTTTACACATTCACTCACTCGTCTTGATGACCTAGGCCATACAAATTTAATCCCCATGCACGTTCAGTTTTTTCTCGAGGTCGGTTTGTGGGCGCGGTGTATAGAGTAATAGAGTAACACTCCTCAACTGGGGAGCCTCAGAAGGCAAATTGCCTCAGAAGGCAAACACTAATAATGGTGTTATACTATTATACTGATTAAAGTATGGTGTTATACTATTATACTGTACTAATAATGGTGTTATACTATTATACTGTACGAATAATGGTGTTACACTATTATACTGTACTAATAATGGTGCTATACTAATATACTGTACTTGAATAATGGTGTTATACTATTATACTGATTAAAGTATGGCACCGTAGCATGTATCAGGTATTTACACCCACACCCGTCGTTGACAATCTCGGTATAGTACGCCCACCTGCCAAGCCCACGGGCCTCCAGTTCAGTTCCACTGTGCCTTACCCGTCGAGTCATCTTACGATAATAGGGGTTGCACTTTTTAGAGTCAATTGTTCCTAGCCGGTTGGGCTCCTGAAGTGAGGAACTACCGGTTAGTATGATAATTATACGAGTATATTGTTTTTAGGACTAGCGGATAGAAATGTTGATCTGGCTGCGCGAGCGAAAATCTTGGAAGTCATGTTTCGGGTGAGATATTGAGCTCCTCATGTCAGGAGCTCAGGAACTTATTGCTGCACCCCTACCGTGGGATGACTCCGGGGTCATTGTATATACAAGACCGTCGTGCCGGCTTTGCTGGAAAGGCACAATACACAATACGCTACAGGCCCTCTCATAAGAAAGAGACCCACAAGAAACTCAGCGTAAACATTACGGGGAAATAAGAAAGTGGACAGCTGTTATGCTGAATTTAGTGTGGGACACACCCCTTTCTCAAATAAGAAACTCACAGCTGACGTATTTGAAATAATTTTTATAAAATAAGAAACCCAGCCTAAAAACAATATCTCGGTTTCTTATCAGCGGGCCGGTACTGTATGCCCTCCGCGCCGGAAGCTCAGGCTCGTTGATTGGGAGCATTCATTCACCGAGGGAAAAGCTCTTTGAGCATTCTTCCTCGTGCCACCGGTGACGAACGTCAGCGTTTTCCTCCCTGAAAAATGCTGATTGATGCCCCCCAGAAATACAAGAAATATGGACGACGGCGTGGAATCAGGGTTAAAAGAATGGGCCCTGCCGGCGGCTAACTGTATATCCGGGGTTAGCTACCGTATTTGATGCAAGATACAACCCTCTTCTCATAGATATCATAGATATCACCCCAGCACAAGAAACCGCCCGGGTCCTGGTGATAAAAAGAGCAAAACTCGAATAGAACATGTCATTTATCACCTGGGTTCCCTTTGATACCACACCCGACCACAGGGAACCACCCCGGGTGATCAAAAAAAGGCAAAACACGAAATAATTATCACCCCGGGTGGTTTCTTACGTCAAATGCGGCAGTGGGCTCAGGTCCAGCTGGGATCAGATCCCTGCGGGATCAGGTCCCGGCGGGATCAGACCCGGGTGGGATGAGGGTGCCGAGTGTGAGCGCCGACAATTTTCTCACACTCCGGGGGTAAAAAGCTCATGTTTCCCCCCACTACTATTACGGGGGGCCATAGTAAACAGGGCCTACGGCATACTCTAAACACTTTATATTTCCCTATTTTTACTAAAAATATTTGGTCCTATTTACTATGGTCCCCCGTAATAGCAATGTACGGATGGTGTAAACGTGTAAACCCGCAACTAGCTGTGTAGTCGGTCGTTTATACATCATCTCCCTCCGCGTCGACGAGTAGGCCGAATGCTAGTCCCATTGAGTGATTGGTATGGTCAGCCGCGAGAATATACTGTGGTCTTAAACAGCGTGGACTTAAGTGTCCAGTACCACTCTGACCTAAAATCTGGGCACCGATTTTATAAAAATATATTTCAAAATACGTCAGCTGTGAGTTCTACCAACTGAATGGTCGATACCCATCTTTGCAAGCTGCATGCTACTTCGGCCGCGCGTTTTTATAGATATATTCCTCTTTGAAGATTTGTACTAATGTTATTACGGGGGACTATAGTAAATAGGACCAAACGTTGTTAGTAAAAATAGTTAAATATATAGGTTTTTGAGTGCACCGCAGGTCCTGTTTGCTATGGTCCCCCGTAATGTACTTCGTATATATATAAGGTGCTTATAGTTCCGGTCAGAGTTGTTGGAATAGCTTTAACCTTTTTGGGACTTCAGAGCAAAAAATTGACGAACGAAACTGAGCTTTATTACAGAACCGGCCACACGAAGCGAGACGCAAGCTTGTAGGTTAGGGTTCCGATCGAACGCAAAAAAATCACGATTATTATTCCTGACAAAAACTCACGATTGATTCCTGACATTCTTGAAATTCTGAGATGTCACTTTTTCAAAAAAACAAAATCACTTTTTTTTGTCAGGAATCCTGGTATCACTTTTTATGGGGATTTTCAAAACTATTTTTTTGTCAGGATTCCTGACAAATGTCACGACACAACTTGCGAAAAATGACCCTGGGGGGGTGGTGCTGTTTGTGTCGGACTCCACACGCAAGGAGTTTCGATGACAAGCGCGTAACATGAACCATCGTACGTATGAATATATTGCGCGCTCACACCATGGTAAAATATAGCACTTACTTATCATGTTTTTTATCGCTATTTCGTGGACCCCAAAACGGTAAATACGATGTGGCAGGGAGTGACGGGCGAATAATTCTGCAAGGCTCCGAGGCGTACAGTATACAGGGCACTTAACAGTAGTAGTAATAAGAAACTTAAGTATTAGTCCAGACTGGGTTTCTTTTTGAGGAGAAGGTGCGTTTTACACTAACTTCAGCGTAACGGCGGCCGGAAATCTCAGCCTGCCTTGCATATTACCCCGTTGCTAAATGCGTGTCATGTACTACTGTAGGCACCGCGACATAACGTCAACAGTCAACGAAAAGTTCATTATGCTCAACGTTGGCGGCACCAGCAACGAGAAGCACCTGCCGCGCCTTCAAGCGACCGAGTGCTCAGCGTTGGCGGCACCAACAATGAGAAGCACATGCAGCGTCTTCAAGCGACCGATTGTTTCTCGACACCATATCGTCTCCCTCGCCCAGAAGACAGCACTCTCACCCTCATAAGAGACAGTCATTTTCCCAAAGTTTGCCTCGACGGACGCCAAAACTACTATTACAGAGGACCTATAGCAATCAGAACCGACCATACACACAAAAACCCACATATTTCCTTTTTTTTACTAACCCTAACCCTAATCCTGGTTACTATGTACTGGTACACCCGTAACATATGTTAGTCTGGAACGCTCGACTCTATGATACACTCTTGACGGGTGCACCTGTTCCCTTGACGGACATGTCTCGTAACATCGTTGCGTGGGAATTGCTTGATCATACAGTAGAGTTCCCTCTATAGTGCCGGTTGAGTAGTGCCAGTTGCCCGGTACAGCGCCTTTGGAATCGCTTGGCGCATATTGGAACAACCTGTAGTGGCAGCGTGCGGAGTTGTGCCGGTTGCCGCTATAGTGCCAGTATTGCCGGCTGGCACATACCGGCGCTGTAGGGGGACCACTACTGTATAATGTGTTTTCGGGTCTCCCTGGGTTCCCCATGTTTCAGCGTGAAGTAGAGTACGTCAGGCTGTCGAGGTTTATCGACGAGGGATTGACCGGTCGATTTCTGGGGAATTAAGGCCGGAAATGTGCTTCCGCGGACCGAGTCACCCGCGGGTAGCTGTGGCCTGAGAGAAACCGTACCACCAAGAGCGTAATCGGGCATAACAAGGTTGAGCATCGTCGACGGAGAACAGGGGGTCAGGCTCGAGTGCTAAGGCGCCCTACGTAGCGTGGTGAGACAACTTCAGGTAGCTACATAAAAGCCTGACTATCGGAGGGGCGAGAGGGCAGTGACCTTGGCTTATGTGCTTTAAAGCACATCCAACTAACGCGACCCAGCAGCACATCATGCTGCGTGACCTTCGGCGGGATAACACATGCTCACGTCGCGAGGGAGAACGTTGGTTCGTCCATGCGGGGAAACTAGTATGGTAGTAATGTATTCGCAAAGTGTTTCTGCATATGTGTACCAGGTTACGTACTCGGTTGTTCTGTTTGATTACCTTTCTACTCCGTGTCGACATATTATGTGTTTCAGGAGGAGGTCGGAGCAAGGGCAAAAAAGTAGATGCAGCAGACAGGCCGATGCTACTCCGGAAGCAAGTAACGAAAGGAGCTAGAGTTGTAGACTGATACTCGTAGGCCTCCTTATTTTATTGCCGTACAGTAGGCCTTGATCTAATGTTTTGTTTAAAGTTTAGGTTGCACGTTTCCCTGAGTGACCGACGTTTGGATTTGTGTTGCACACTGTCAAATGACAAACCGCAAGGGAACCCTACCATGGGACCGGCGATGTTCCATTTTTCATTGCGACCGGGGCTGAAACAGTTCTGTACGGATTTCGGCGAGGAAGGAGTCAAAGCCTCCACACGTCGGGCAGATGATCTATCATCTATCCCCACTTGATGATATAGAGATTTCAGGGAAGATCTTTATGGTCTATCCCGTGTTTCCGGGTTGGAGCCGTACGATCTGCATGGTCTAGCAATGTTTCCACGGTTGGATCTGTACTCTCTTTATATACGGATCCTGCACAGCATCTCGTAGCGACAGATACAGGATCTATTATAAAAAATGATCTAGATGATCTGTATGATCTGTATGATCTAGATCGTGCTCTATCCGAGGTGTGAAAGCGTTCGCTGGATGGATCTTACTACTCCTAGTGTTGTGGGGGTCACGGCAGCCACGGCTAGAGCCGCCGCGTTCTTCCGGCGTAAGCTTGACATACTCAGCAATGTTATCAATCCTGCCAAGACCCTGGCGCTACCTCTGAAAGTGCACATTCCAGCGGTGGGAGATATTTCGCTCCTGGCAAGCGCTGACGTTCGAATAGTGGAAAGCAGAGAGGAGCGACGGTAGAAAGTGCCCCAAAGAGTACGCGGTTGAGCGCGTGGTGGGGGTAGTACGACACGGAGGAGTGGGTTGCCGACCCTTTGGGAGACTGAGTCAGGACGGGGATGCCTGAATCGTCTACAGTATCATCCACCGGTTTAGATGGAGACCGCGAGAGATCCGCGACACGTGGAGGGGAGCAAGGGAAGAGATGGCCGGCACCGTCCCTGAATCTTGGCTGGAGTGCGGTGATGGCACAGAGGAGAACGCCACCCCAAGACCCCCAGAACATGACATGCATGTGGTGCACGACGTAAGGACCACAAATCCCCGTAAATGTCGGCAACAGTTACTCGGAAAGTGTCCTGCCACGCACGCCGCTGTCTTGGGCCAGCTTCCCCAGACGGCAAGCCCGCCTGCACCGGACAGCCCGTTAGGAGGGCAAGAAACGAGAGCCTTGACCAAGGCCCGTCACAGGAGCCTCTTGGGGGCGGGACCTACCGCCCGCCTTCGAGCGCGGACTGCGAACCCTAACCCTAACCCTAACCCTACAACCCTAGCCCTAACGCTAAACCCTAACCTTACCCCAAGATCCGTCACAAGAGCCTCTTAGGGTCGGGGTCTATCGCCCGCCTCTAGGCGCGGACTACGGAACCTAACCCTAACCCTCACCCTACCTAACCCTAACCCCGGCCTTAACCCTGTCCCAAGGCCCCTCACAGGAGATTATTAGGGGCGGGACCTACCGCCCGCCTTCAAGCGCGGACTACAGACCCTAACCCTAGCTTCAGCCCTAACCCCAGCCTTAACCCAGGTCCTAGCCCTAACCCAACGCCCGTCAGAGAAGCCTCTTGGGGGCGGGACCTACCGCCTACCTCCGAGCACGGAAAACGGACTCCATTCATTCCCGCGTCGGAGCTCGTGGGCATAATATTAGAGATAAATCGTAACCACTGAGCTAAGACTGCATAGCTCAGCCTTCATTTCCGCGTCGGAGTTCGTGGGCATGATATTTGGCATACACCACAACCACTGGGCTATGCAGTTAGCTGAGTGAATAGCCTAAGGGTTATGATATATCTTCAATAAAAGCACAATCGGGGATCCTTTTGGCGGTGACACCTGGTACTCAGATTCACTCAACGGTTGCAATCCCTTCGGCCGGCACTGCCCCAAACAGGCGGGAACATGGCCCTTCTTCTCCTCATGGGAGTGTATTTCCGCGATTTCCGTCAAACCAGAAATATGGGAGACAAAGACGTTGGGGAGATTCGAACCCCGGATTGTGTTTTAGTTAGACATGCACAATGACCACTGAGCTACGAAGTCAGCGCTGATTGTTAACTCAGTGGTTATGGCGTATCTCTAATGCACGAACAGAATACGAATGATAGGGATCAAGGAGCATGTGGAGCCAACGTGCCCCTGCTGTGACGCAATTGGCATAGACGCTTGACAGCGAGAATACACCTCCAAGCTATATAGCGCGCAGGTAGACCAGCACCAGCCGCTGCTTCGCGCGATACCTCGCACTTCGAAGTGGCTTGGGATTTGTTGTTGGCCAAGACCAAGGCTGCGGTAGGGGTGATATCCCCATTTTCACTTGTTAATGTTACGGGGGAACGTAGTTAACAGGACCAAATATTGAAGGTAAAAATAGATAAATGCATACCAGGGTAGGTTTTTGTGTCTACCGTAGGTCCTATTAACTACGTCCCCCCGTAATCGAATAGGCTACTCGCGCGAAAGGCTCTGTAGCCCACTCAGAAACGGACTTAAATACATACTCGTGGTATTTTGATGGCGCTGTGTAACAAAAACATTCCACGGTGGCCGCGAAGAGAAAGAGTCGCCACTCTTGTGAATTGCTCCGACCCGCTGAAAACAGAGAGCCTAAGAGTCATGACCCTACTCTACGTAGCCTTGCCCCAAAGCGGAAAGTGGAGAGCCTTTACCGGGGACGGAAACCTAACGATGGGTGTATCAATGGATGGTTTTAGATCCATGTTAAGGCGGAACCAGGTATATAAGGGAGGTACATAGTAGTAGAAATTTCCATAGGTTTTCGGTTTTTTAATGGTTTCCCTTTTGGTTTTCTTCGGCTTTCTGGAAATGTTACTGCGCATGGTCGGAGGGCCAAATTCAATTATTATTGTTTTGTTTTGCCATCCAACAATAATATGCAGAATGAGCCCAGATAATGACGAAGAAACAGAAAATGAAGACCACCACGGTAAAACACGTAAATATACGGCAACCAAAACGTTGATGTGCACATATATATGATAGACTGCTTCTACGATAGCCCCCCAAAAACAAGCGGTTTTCTTTAACGAACATTTAATGGCTGCTCGACACGAAGAGGGATGCTACTAAAAATGTATCTTCATATATTTTGTTGTTTGCAAAGGACTATCGAACGATGACGCCGGGGTGGCAAGAGGCCACCGTATTTCAGGAGATACGGCCGGGAGCTGGTTTCAAAACCGGCGATTTTGTTAAAGAGAAGTTGGGGGGGCTATCGTAGAACGACTCGATAGTTGTATCCAGGGAGAGAAGAGGACTTCGGGACGATCCATCCTGAGAGCTCCGCGACAAAGCGATCCTCCTAGACATCACCCACGCCCACTCGTAAGCGTGGACACACCTGTGCGAAAGCAGCGCTAAATCGTGACAGGTCAGCTGCCGCTACGGTTGCGAGGTGCGCAAACAAGCACCAATAAGGCCGGGACGGTAAGTCTCCTCCGGCGAGCAGAGGCACAAGCTAGCCACCTTTTTCGGGGTGGAAAGCTACAAGTGCTAGATCCTGCAGACCACACAAGTCCCGCCTGGCCAAACATTGACGTTGGGCGTCTCGGGGTAGAGGACAGCACATCGACCAGCTGGGAGTGAGCTTAAAGAGAGACACTGAGGGCAGAAAAAGGGTTTTGTTAAGGTGTAAGGGGGTACTACAGTAGTCCGTTTGACTGCCGGTAAAAGCTTCACCAATTACTTACCCAAACTGAGCCTAATATCACTCTTGCCCCCTGGAACGATGGAATAGCAGGTCGGCCGGATAGACGGACGGACGCGTCAACATCCAGACGGCTCCATACCCTGGGGGTCCAGAGAGGGTATTTTTCAGGGTTGACACGGGGGAAATTCTTGAACTATTGAAAATGCCCTCTGATACCTCAACAGCTTAGCCAAGGTTTACATAACAGTTTGGTCAACGCTGAAATTAACCCTAGAGGCCCCCGTTTGCTCGCGCAATCTTGGGATCTCGGTTGTTTATCCGGCTCTGCGGGCGGTTAGGGATGGAATGTCCATGGCAAAGAAAGGGGTGCAATATGGAGAAAGAGCCTCTGTCGCAGATCGTCTAGGTGACCACCCAGATCGGCATCTCATGCAGGGTGTTCCGGTTCAATATCTAACTTTGGGACCGCCAAGAGGCTAGAAGGAGCCGGGGAGGGCAGGGGGGGGTGTACTAATTTCATGCATGGCCGTAGTCGTATTACCATATCGTAGACCCTAGCCGGGGAGGGGGGGGAGGGGGGGGTAGTACTAATTTGTTGCTTGGCTTAGTCCTTTAACCATTGACCACACATCCCTTTAGAGACGGGGCGCCGTTCCTACTCCGAATCCAACAATTGTACGCTCTCATTGTGTTTCTTCCATATATTACATAAAGGGGGGGCGGCGGGATGTACTCATTTCATGCATGGCCGTAGTCGTATGACCATAGACCCTCGCATCCCTACAACGCCAGGACGGAACACGTCGGGCTTTCACCGACCAGACCGACATCGCGGCCGTAGCCCATTCAGATCGCCCATCTCACGGGGCGTGCTTTGGTCCAACTGTGGGACCGCCAAGAGACTAGAAGGAGAAGGGTGAGAGGGGGGGGGACGCCTTCTACGATAGAGGTACACCATTAGTTTTCTGAAGCTCCTCGCTGGAGGAGTGTTACTGCATACCTTTCACAAAAACTGATTTGGGGAATACAGAAAGTGCTACCCGATGAACGATCTCATGCCTTAGCTAAACAGCAAGAATTTTTGGGGGAGAAATAACGAAATTCCGACGATTTTGGGTTAAGGAGCCCCGTCGTTCAGAAACAAAAATGGCCAAAAAGTGCTATACTATAGTATAGCACGCGTCGGGGTGTGTGCAATCATTGTCATGCATGGCCGTAGTCTGTCAGGCCATAGACCCTCGCATCTCTGCAATGCCAGGACGGAGCACACGTCGGGTTTCCATCGACCAGGCAGACATTACGTGCACCAAGCGCGAGGAAGGGGGGGTGTAATCATATCATGCATGGCCGTAGTCCTCATGAGCATAGTAGGCCCTCGCATGCTTACGATGCCGGGGCGGAGCATGTCGGATTTTCACCGGGGCGGGGGGGGTGACAGACCCGCACCCATGTTGCGGGGATGGAGTCTCGGTGCCGCATACCATTCGAACACTAGAGGGCAGACGAGCGTGTACAAATAAGAGTTTGGAGTAAGGGCAGCAGGTGGATGGAGTAGGTCGATGTTAAGCCGGAAGTAGGATGGGTAACATACCCACTCTCATGGAGTGGAGATGGAGTCTGAGCGCTGCTCGGAATTCTAAGGTAAGGGGGTAGACAAACGTGCAACAATAAGAGAACTTTGGAGCAAGGGCAACAAACGGGTGGATGGAGTAGGTCGACACTAATATAAGTGCTGTTAGTAGGTACCCTCGGCTGTGTAATCGATCGCGACACCTTCGCATAGGCCGGAAGTGGGAATCGAGAGGAGCTATAGACCTGAGGTTGTACAATTGGCTTCCTATTTGGCGTCCCTTTGCTTTTTTCTTAGTTGATTTTATGACTGTTTTTGAGAGTGATCGACGTTAAACCTCGTTCATACGGCACATTGTCAGATGCCAAACCCAATACCAGGTACTTGATAGTGACAACGATGGATGAAAACGAATGAATGGAAGGAATTAATGAATGGCTCCAAAACAAGCGGTAGAAATATATGCATATTCTGCCTGCTCGAAATATTCGCCGCTTATCATATCGCTCGATGGGAAGTCTGCTATACCACCGTGGTATACGTATAAATAGGCGGTCGATGATGATTGATGATGATGCTGCTGATGCTCATAGAGTGCGTGGAGAAAAGGAGTTCACCGAAGAGCTCTACGAGTATACCTCGTACGGATGTAGTTATGATGTTATGTTTTTATATGGCGCAGAGAGTTTCGAAACAATGTTCTATCATGTGTTAATATTTACAAAATATAACCTTTACACCAGCAGTAGTAGTATTACGCGGGAACATATATGTATTACGGGGGACCATCATCATGGTAAATAGGATCTACGGTACAGACAAAAACCTATATATGTCTCTATTTTTATTGACAATATTTGGTCCAGTTTACTATGGTCCCCCGTAATAGTAATCATAACCAAACACAGCTAGTAAAAGTACACCTGGTACGTAGTAGGTGTTTGTGTTTATTGTGGGGGGATTGACTACCATGGCCCCTCGTACTAGTATACTGTAGTACCAATAACTGTAGTACTAGTAGTAGTAGCACTTTTAGGAAAACACGATTAAATACTCGTGTTAATAAGCCGTGGACACCACACATCACACGCCACACACCACGCAACATGTCGTACAAAAAAGGCAAGCCTACGGATCACAAGCCACACATTGCGGCAGCAGTCATCAGCCAGCCATCAGCTATGACATCATCGCAAAAAAACTAAACACGAAAAACTCGATATTCTAAAACCTGATTGGGTTTGATCTGATTTTTTCTCATCTGTCTGTCTGTCTGTCTGTCTGTCTGTCTGTCTGCCGCTTGTGTTTGTTGTTGCAATAACTACTGCTTGCTGTGTCTTTTGTGGCTGTAGAATATAGCAATACTATTAATAGCTGTCTGTGTAGCTGTGCAAACCTGTACCCCAGTGCAAACCTGTACCCCAGGTATTGTATAATATGTAGCCGTAGTACTTACTGTAGTGTAACCTAAAAGCTGTTCACTTATTTTACTCGCTCGCCTAAACGCACAACGAGCAGTAGTAGTAGTCGTGCTGTTTTCGTAGTAGTCATACAGTAAAATAGTAGCAGTATTCATAAGATCCGTGGTTACATCAAGGCCTGAGGCACACAATAATATAATAAGAAGAGTATAATTAGAGCATCACAATAAAGAAGACGGCATCCTCGGAGAAATTAGGACACAACACTCAATCACACACTCCGCCACCATGACCGCACGAGTAATACTGTAGTCGTATAAGGTATGTATTGTTCGTTATAAAGACTAAACCACTGAACCACTCTGTCAGCGCTGACTGAGTGGTTCAGTGGTTTAGTCTTTATATAACGAACAAAATAAGTACCTTTGGGCTCAATTCGCCCTCCCACCGATAACATTCTCCAGGGTTGATCAAGCCCCTAATCAACGCCTGGTTTAGTCTTTATGTGGTCGTTTTCTCGTCGTGAGTTCCCTTTTATAGTGGTTCACTCCACTTCCGACCCTCCTCTGATCGAGTGTTCTTTTATAGTGGTTCTCTCCACTTATTCCTCTCTTTCCCAGAAAAAGGGAATAACGACGTCGGTGGGATTTGAAACCCCGGACTTCTTTTGTTTTTTATACGGTCCTTTTCTCGTATACCTGTGTACAGTAGTTAGTGCTACTATTTAATACCACTGCTGTATGTAACTCTACGACAGAGGAGCCATGGTGTTGTGTCCTCTTCCTCCTCCTGCTGATTGATGCCTGGCGCGTCGCCGCACAGACTACAAATAAGTATGGGATACCCTTAGGCGCTCACTTCGCCGTGGCGGGGTGGTGGCTGTAACGGACCGGGGGGGTGGGGGGGGGGTAGGCTGCATGCCTCCACCACCACGAACACCCATATGACCACCACCCAAAAACACAATCACCCCGGTGAAACCGCCACCCCACCACCATAACATCACCACCACCACCACCACCACCACCACCGCCACCGCCAGTTTGATAGCAGCAGTGGCAGTGGTAGGAACGTATAGGAACGTACTGTAGGAACCCCCCGACCCCCAAATAGGGGGACCCCTCCCGCCTCCCCTTGAGATGTGTGTTTGTTTCTACCCATTGACATCCCCAGCATATCCATCCATCCAATGTCCGTGCTGTGATTCTTCATCCTAGAGAGATACAAGCTCCGTGGTCACAAACTACGAGAGCAATATAGTGGGAGGAACGTACCATTAGTGTTACAGTATTACAGTATTACAGTAGAGGGAAAACACCGCCTCCCAAAAAGGGGGACCCCCCCCGCCTTGCGATGTGTGTGTGTTTCTGCTGTTGTTGTTGTTGTTGTTGTTGTTGTAGTAGTAGCCATCAAATCCAATTACCGTGCTGATTCTGCTTCTATCTCCCTACTTTGGAGAGATACAAGCTTTGTGCTCTCAAACTACGAACACTCACTCACTCGTGCTACTGAGGAAAACGTGCGTGATACTGTGTATTGGTTGTAGGAGCCCCCCGCCCCCCAAACAGCCCCTCCCCCCCCCCCCCTTGAGATGCGTGTGTGTGTTTCTACCCACCATCGACATCCAGCACATATGTTATACCAGGTATAAACATATATTATCCAATGTCCGTGTTGATTCTTCATCCCTACTCCAGGAGAGATACAACAATCTCGTCTTCGGAAATACTCGCCTCTTGGGACGCTCTGCACCAAATCGACGGAAGAGAGTCAGCAGTCGACGGAAGAGAGTCAGCAAGGACCGGCGAGCTATTGATCTACCAAGGTTAATGGCGGACCCGGATCTCCGAGCGGACCTCAATAAATCGATAACATCCAAGCTTGTCCCCCCGCTACCTGGTACTACTGCGCGTAACATAGACGACATGACCTCAGTACTGACCGAGACCCTACTGTCGACCGCGGCCGATATAGCGCC
>JBBMKB010066943.1:0-15029 GCA_037833945.1 Alaria marginata
CCGCCACTCATTTCTTGCATAGCTGTAGGCTTAAGGCCATAGACCCTTGCATCCCCACAATGCCGGGACGGAACACTTTGGCCTTTCACCAACCAGGCAGACATCGCGTGCACCAAGAAATTGGAGGAGGGGGGGTGTACTCATTTCTTTCATAGCCTTAGTCATGAGACCTTAGACCCTCGCATTCCTACAATGCCAGGACGAAGCATGTCGGGTTTTGGGGGAGGCAAACAGCAACTAATCAGGAGAAGGACTTCAGCATTTTTCAATTATACTATATGGGGCCACGTATTATACGATCAAGCAGCCTACGACAATGGTGTATGTAACGGCAAAATGACGGCGCTTGTCGTACAACCGCAGACAATGTATCTACTATAAGTTGGTGAAGGGTTTACCCACATTGGAAGGGGCGGAGTAGGAGGGGTTGAACTCGAGGTCGTCCAGAAGGTCGTCTGCCTCGTCCACCTTCGCCTCCTCGAACCGCTCCAGCTCCGCAAGGCGACGTTGGTTTGGGGTCCGGACCTTCCACGGCGAGCGACGGAAGAGAAACGGAGCAAAAAACTAAAGTTAAAGATGCACGCGTTAAAATATAGCTGATTTAGGGGAAAAGCTCCTGCTGTGTTTCCTATTTTTCTAGGAAACAGTTGTTCCTGTTTTTTTTTTCTGTTCTTCCTACATTTTTTTTATGACGAGTGAACAAAAACAAAGAAAAATGGAAGTTAGGGGGGAAAGCTCTTTTCGATAAGAGTGGCCCTTAGAAGCATGCGATAAAAAAAAAAAACAAATACAGAGGAAAAAAACACAAAAAGATATTGTACTCACGACTACAGTAGAGGAGTGTCAAAGAACACTAGACCCAACTGCCTCTCCGAGGCGATGGAAGAGGAGGACAAGCGAGAAACAGAATCAACCCTATCACTGTAAATACTATGTACCACCTCACCTCGGATACGACGCTCCTCTCCGACCCGATGCTTTGCATGTCATCGTTCCCGACTGAACCTCCCGGGGCACTTCCTCCCCCCTCTCCCCCTTCCTCGTTGCCCCTTTCTCCCTCCTGAAAAACGCCAAAAACACACCAAAGGAGTACCGACAAAACAGATGAGTTTCGACGAAATCCTATAAATAGAACTCACAGATGAGGTAGGTGTCCGTATACATTTTTACGAAAACAGCGCAAATCAAAAAACGAAAAGTGCCCACGCAGCATCCAACCCAATCTCCTCCGACAGATCGCGAACATAAAAATGGCAACGAAAATGAAACATGCTGGCTATCGAAATCGCACTACGTGTATCGGTACGGCAGTAGCGACATACAGCCCTCACAGCACGCACGCTGGTTTCTGGGCCATCCGGAGGCGACGCAACACTGGCGGAGGGCACAAGATGGGACATCCACTATTACGGGGGACCATAGTAAATAGGACCAAATATTGTTAGTAAAAATAGATAAATAAATAGTTTTTTGTGTGTACTGTAGGTCCTATTCACTATGGTCCCCCGTAATAGACGATTGAAGATAGATAAGCTGTAGACAAAGCATCCTCCAATGCGCAGTGAATACTTCAAAACCCGACCGGAGATACGTTGTACATCAACCATCGGTACATGCGCAGCAGTGCAAATTGCAAAATTCAACCCCGTATGAGTTGAACCTCGCATTTATTTATTATCTCCGGCGTGTGGTGCACACCTGGTGATGTGTTTACGTCCCGACAGGTTTTACATGGTACCTGGTAGCGTTCCTCCTCTTCTTCAGCGACTGGCGAAATATTAATATCATACTTCGTACCTATTTCACGCTTAGGGTCAGGGCTAGGAGTAGGGCTACGGCCGAGCAGAAGCTAGTACAGAGTCCACAGCCCATACACCGGCTTCCGGTTCATCGAGGGGGTTACGTTAGGGTTACTGTACAACCTCGCCGGGTACCCGCTATCAGGGTCGGGCAATGGCTCCGGTTTATAGAGGGTACCCGTTAAGCGCGGGTACCAGGCGGGGCGTAGCTCTACTACATACCATACCTGGTAGCGTTCCTCCTCTTCCTCCTCGGCAACAGGAAAAACAGCATACTTCATAGTCAAGGGTTAAGGCTAGGCTTAGGTCCAAGCACAAGCTGATACAGACTTCACAGCACATACATCGGTTTCTGGTTCATCGAGAGGATTACGGCCAGGGATACTGTACAACCTCGCCGGGTACCCGCCATCAGGGTCGAGTAATGGCTCCCGTTTATGGAGGGTACCCGTTAAGTGCGGGTACCCGGCGGGACGTAGCTCTACTCCATACTATACCTGTTAGCGTTCCTCCTCTTCCTCCTCGGCAACAGGCAATACAGCATAGTTCATAGTCAGGGTTCAAGGGTTAGGGCTAGGGCCAAACAGAAGCTGATACAGGCTTCACAGCCCACACACCGGCTTCTGGTTCATGGAGAGGGTTACGGTTAGGGTTGCTGTATAACCTCACCGGGTACCCGTTATCAGGGTCCACCGGGTACCCGTTGTCAGGGTCCGGTAATGGCTCCGGTTTATAGAGGGTACCCGATAAGTGCGGGTACCCGGCGGGGCGTAGCCCTGCTATTAATACATGTCATATCATACCTGGTAGCGTTCGTCCTCTTCTTCCTCGGCAACAGGCAAAAGAGGGTCGCCGGCGGTGCTCGCCCTGCTTCTCGCGGTGCTAGCCCTTGGCCCCCTTCCAGCAGAGGAGGGCGCGCCACCACTCGCACGCCTAGCAAAACAAAAACGAAATCATTTGGTTAAGACACGCACACAGACAGATTTGGCCACCCTTTGCCAAAACTCCACCGAAAACAACTGGTCGCAATATTATTCGAATAATATTCAAGCCACCCCACCAAAAAAACACGTATATTGGTACTTCGAAGTATATATATATGTATACTTGCATGTATACATCGTTACAGTATTCGAAATATGCTCCAAAATGTTTGAACAATAGTCACCCTTGCTTGGCGTATCGCTTTCCAAACAGTACCAGCATTCTGAAAATATTGGCCGAACAATTGCAATGCAAGGGATGCCGTACAGAAGTGGCGTTTTGAACTATTTGCGTTATGATAGTTGGCATGTTTGGCCGCGGGTAGCTGCTGCTGCTGCTGCTGCGGCGGCGGCGGCGGGTGCGGCGTCTTAATTTAATTGAGACAATACAATGATAAAATATCAAATAAAGTGTTAGACCTGATACTGTAGCTTTCACTACGAGCTCGTGCTGGTGGATATCCGTACCTGTCGTCAACTGTGTGTGCGTTCGTGGAAAGAAAGAAAGCCTCAACCCAACCCAACCCCTACCCAACGCAGCCCAACCCAACGCAACCCAACCCAACCCAACAAAACACAACCCAACCCAACACAACACAACACAACACCACACCACACCACACAACACAACACAACACAACACAACACAACAAAACTGCTTTGCTGCCATCCAGACGATGGTGTGTATGCGTCCCACATTGTTTTTTGTTTGCTATTGGATATCCGGTCGTAGGGTGGGACACACAGCACGCAAGATAAAAATCGGGCACGCTGCGACGTACCAGGTACACTGAACGACCAAGCGATGGATAAATCTACCGCCAACTGTCGTAGTGTCTAGAAACGGGTCCCTATTTTTGGCGCCGTCAGAGATAAGAAACTCGACTGGCTCGAAAACATAACAGGCACAAGGTCCCCCTTCGAGATATGGTTGGCTTCGGGAATTACCGGGGGGTGTCGCAAGTTTACCCTTTTGAGGCCCTTTTCTATCGACCAAAAACAAGACGTTCGTGATCTTATCAATCGTCCCGGAAGAGCGAGCCCGCAGCAGCACGAGTATCAGAATGCCGTGCGTGTGTCGTATACCTCCTACCGTTGCGCTTTGAACACACATCCCGGCCGGCGTCCCCGGCCGCTTCGTGTGACCGATTCTGGAATCGTCAATTTATTTCGTCAGTTTTCCCCTCTGACGCCCCAAAGGGGTTAAAGAGGGGGGGCACAGGCGTTTCTATTTTTGATAGCTGTAAAACCAGGGATGATGTACCATAAAAACGAAATGCTCTTGAAAACTGAAGAAGAAACGGCCAGCCACAGTAAAAGCAAGTAACGGCGCGAGTAACACCGACCAGCCCTAACGAGTTTACAGTGTACCACTCTGTCCGGAAATATAAGGTCCGTTTGATGATAAATTTGAATACAAAACGGTGCTTATATTTACAGACAGAGTGGTAGTCTACACGAAGTACAATACCGCGGTACCTAACTCCAATCCGTCATCCCCACCTTGACCGTACCGACGATGGAGTACCGACGGAACCCACAGAGGCAGAGCCGGCCGGGGACGACGAAGAAGCGTACTCTGCCGATCCACCGCCTGCCAAAATAAGAACGGTGAAAACCATACCAGTATGTATGATATTTGACCATCGCAGCAAAAGCAACCCCATGATACTTGGCAATCACAGACGAACTATAACACGTGTCTCCCTTAACCCCCTATATAATGCGATTTCCTCCTAACTCGGAAAAGAGAGATAGGCAGGGGTACCAAGCGATTTCGACCTCCAGCACCTTGAACACTGCACTCATTGGTTTTGAGACAACGTCTTTTTTTCAATTTGTTTTTGGAACTAGCGTGGGATACATTTTTGTAGCAGCCAAAGGGTTAAGAACCGCACCAACGTGTTTGGGGAAAACTACTTCGAATTGATGTAGGATATGCTTTCGAAGAAGTTAAGAGGGTTACAAGAGTTCACACTTCGGACAGATCATCTATCATCTATCCCCACTTGATCATCTAGATCTTTCAGGGAATATCTGTACGGTCTATAGATGATCTATTGAAACAGCTCATGTTAACGTGTGGGAGCCGTACGATCTGCATCATCCAGCAAACGTTTCCAGGGTGGGATCCGGACTTTTTACATATAAACAGATCCTCCACAACATCTAATAACGGCAGACACAGGATCTACTTTACAGATGATCTAGATGATCTAGATGATCTAGATGATCTAGATCGCGATCTGTCCGAGGTGTGAAACCTGCTCTTGCCTAAAAAAAATGACTATTCATGGTGGACAACGCGAGAACGCGAGGTAGCAAAATCCGATGGAAGGCTGGTATATATATACAACAGTGGGAAGGCTGAGAATCCTAAGCGCGATAAAATCGAAGGCACGTACCGGGGGGGGGGGCGGCGGCAGCGAAGACGCCTGCGACCACGGCTTGTCCAGAAGGTCGCTTAGGGACAAAAAAGTCTACGAGTTGAGCTGGAAGGTAAAAGTTATCTTCTTTTCTAAACAGAAAAAAAAAATGTAGAACTGCTGCGCGCACGCTTTGGGGACGAAGTGCTTGTGACCTGAATGAAAATTAGTTTGCAGTGGAGCAAGGGATAACCCGTTTTTCTCTCCGATGGAGCTCTCTTCCACCATAGCCCGAAACACGTGTGCAGATCGATTTCGACCTCTCTCAATTAAACCCGTGTTTCTCTTAATTCGAGTTATGACATACATTCAGTGTAATTAATTATTTAGTTCATTGAATATTTTAGTTTCATGTTTTTAAGTGGCGGGGGGCGTGTTGGGAATTCATTAACTTTGCACACGAGGCACACGATATCATAAACCGTAGCCCCCCACCGTACCCCTGTTGCCCCTGAGGAGCGAAGGACGAAGCGTATTTTATATTTAAACCATACAAATAGAGCCCTTTTTAGCGGTGCACCCACCCTGTTGGGTGAACACACTATTTAATACTTGGTTTGAGGGCTTGGTTTTAGGGTGGGATACGTTTTGGGGGAGAAAAAGGGAAGCTACGTCGTGCTCTCATAAACCGTACTCACGTTGCCCGTCCGGAACGAAGGACGAGGCGTCTCCAGGGACCAGCGCGTTGCGAAGAGAGAAGAACGCCCGCCAAGCCGGGGAGACCAACCGGTGCTGAGGGGAAACAACAAGAGAGAGGGAGAGACAGAGAGAGAGACAGAGAGAGAGAGAGAGAGAGAGAGACGGAGAGAGAGAGAGAGAGAGGGAGAGAGAGATACTGACGATTTACAGCATCTCGGCCACGCGATACGAACAGCCCGGGCTGCTGGGGTAGAGCGTGTGTCTGAACCGCAATGTACGGGAGTGGCTAATTGTTCTTCTTCACGTCGTTTTCCAGAGCGTTTTCCCCCCTTTTCAACTTGCGACTACTGTACCCCCCGGGATTTCAAGCAAGCGAACCACATCCCGCAAGAGGAAGCTTGTCTAGGTCTTGCACTTCACGACGGTACTCGTAAAAAAGCGGCCCGACATCAAAATCCCAAAGCGGTTATTTTTGTCGTGGAAAAGCCAATTTACCCGGTCTTAACTCTACGCCCCGAGAAGTCTTAAAAACCTGGTCTTAAAAACCTGATGGTCTTAAAATGGATACCTCGCTGTACTCTGAATGCAACATGCTGTTCGTGTACGCTTGATAATGGCGCACTAACAACGCATGATGCGGCAGGGGGGATGTTTTCTTTTTCTTTCTCTGAGGTTCCTTCTTTGCTTGAGGAGCTCTTTACTGTCACCAAGTCATTATTCATAGTAAGTCACTGAAAGTGCAACCCGATGGCCAAAACCCATGGCCTAGGTACCAAAAAATACTACGTATGGGGTCAGGGAAGGCCCTTCCACTCCAATGGCGGCGGGGCCATGCTTGTAGGAACTCAAGAGATCAACTTTGTTGGCAACATAGGCCCCTAGCTATAGGAGGGAATACAATCGGAGCCCCGGAAGTAAAGTTGTTGAACCGTAGTTAATCTGTGTATTGATACGATATACCAGTACCTGGTATATGTCTGCACTCGCTCGTGCTCCTACAGCACAACGAGTACTCGTACTGCTGCTACTGCCAACTACCGTGTATGTTCGACGTAAGAATAGTACGTGTCAGAAATTATGTAGTACAGCAGCATCCGCAGCAGCATAGCAGCCGTGCGTACAGCATCAACAGCAGGCAGGACGCTCGGCCAACTGTCGATAAAACCGTAATACGGGGTACTATTTCGTACGTGCAGCAGCAGCAACCGCACAGGTAGAGCAGAATCACAGCAGCGCGAGTCGTACTGATAGCATCGCAGCAGCAGCAGCCCAGAGCCGCAGCGTCGGTGCCACATAGTCGAAATGTCACAGCCCAGCAATAGAGCAGCCGCAGTATCTACTACAGGCCTGCAGACAAATGCAAACATAGCATCAGCCGGCAGCAACCAGGAGGGGCATCAACATCCGACAGTAGGCAGCAGAAGGCAGCCAAGCCGGCAGCTGCCAGTAGCAGCTACTAGAAGCAGCAGCAGCACCTTGGTTCGTGTGATTTGAGATTACGGGGGCTTCCATCGAAAACCCTCTTCGTTTTGGTCCTGTTTGGTGCTGTTTGTACGACGTGCAAGTTCGCTACAGCGCACAGGAAGCCATGATCGACCGTCCACGCCATGGTCTTTCGTTCACCCGCACAAGGACCATGGCAGATGACGACAACGAACCCAAGTGTGTGCCGTTGTCTCTGTTGCTCGTGATGCCCTAGATCGCTCCCCAGCCAGGTGCGTAAAAACACACCAAACCTATGATAAAGCCATAAAAAAAGGGCCTCATAAAAATCGCTCTTGTTCAGAATCATGCGGACGGCCTTATGTTGACAAGTATGCCCAAATGGTGCTTATATCTCTGGACAGAATGGTACATTTGTTTTTTTAGCTTTTTTCTAGTATTGAATGATTCGTATTATAAAACAAGAATGGCATTCCCACGATTTTGGGTCAAGGAGCCCCGTCATTCAGAAAATATTTTGGCCCAAAAAACGCTACCAGGTATACCTCTATCGTAGCACTTGCTTAAGAGGGGTCCCAAAAGGGTGAATAGTCATCGAATTATAGTCGGCCAACTCACAGCCCCTATATAGACACCCCCCACACAAACACGCATGTCCCGACGTCTGTAGGAAATCTCACCTCAGCCTCGCCCGCGTCCCATAAGGCGGCGTACTTCTTTCCGTCGTCGAGGACGGTGTGGTGGAGCCCGTTAGCCTGCACCAAACGTCGGTTTCGTCCACAACAACAGAAAACAACCCAATTACTGTACAAATACGCAGTATGTCTTCTGGAGGTAGTGGTACACGCCTGCAAAGGGGCAAAGGGTCTGCACACTAACTTTCTGCTGGTAGCTGCTGCTGCTGCTGCTGCAGCCCAAGGAAGATCCGCGGGAGCATCGGAGTATCTACGAAGGCATACATACGGTAATCAGTTTTAGATCCACAGGAGCATCGGAGAATCTACGAAGCCATATATACGGTAATCAATTTTACGGTGGAGTCGAACCCTATACCCATTGGTGCATGCTTTGTACTTTATCCATGCCGGAGATCGGGTGGTCTGCTTTGTTGCGAGCGATCAGTTGACAAACCTAGCAGTATTACGGGGGAACGTAGTTAATAGGACCAAATATTGGTAGTAAAAAATTATAAATATATAGGTTTTTGTGCCTACCGTAGGTTCTATTGACTACATTCCCTCGTAATAGCTGGCTAAACATGGGTATAAGATGCTACAGTAGCTCCCTTGTCAACTATGCGCCCATAAGTACGGTCCCAAGGGGTAGGACTCTGATACGCGAGACAACACAGGCGGTGTATATCACCGTCAACGATAACCAAGCACGATGTACGCGGCTGCGAGCAAAAGTCAGACACCCGAGTATTCCTGGTCTGCGGCACGCACGCGTTGGTATATTAAGAAAAATATAAAATACACTTCAGCTGTGAGATCGATAAAAAGGGAATTTCGTCGAAACTCAGCTTTGCAAGCTGCGTGTGATATGGTGTGATATGGTGTGATATGGTGTGTGTAAAGACAGACAGCTGTTGGTGTATGTATCACTGTCGACGGTTCCGAAGCACAATGTACGCGGCTGCGACCAAAAGCCAGCCGCCGAGGGGATAATGATCGATAAAAAAACAAAAATGGTGACTAGTCATCCCATGCTTTTCAAGTATATGAATGATCACTTACTTCCTAGTACATTTTTCAAAAACAAAGCCTGTTTTGATAGTCGGGGACTCCCATCAAAACAAGTGGAAAACCTTTGGAGAAGAGTGATGCGCGGTGAACAAATCGCTATACAGCAACAGCAGTACGCGAGTATGATAGCGCCGTCAAAATAAACGAGAGAAGCCTAACCCCCACCTTCTGGTCGAAGAAACTTGTCAATACCGAGGAAGACTAAAGTCAGTTGGTTGGTGGCTTACTTTACCATCCAATGAAATGGCTTCTCTTTGGAGCGGCCTCTTTATCGGCATAGGGGTTATATAGGGGGTGTTTGTATACCCAGCCATCAAGTCCAGCTTAACTAACTGACAGCCCTCGGCGAGTCCGAGCTGTGGGATCGAGGCTATCTATAAATGTGTTATGCACACCAATATAGGTGTGCTGTAAGTCATGCACACCTACCTACCCACAGAGTAGTGCATTTTGTTATACATATTCTCATTCACCCAACACGCCATGATCCCAGCCTCTTATGAGTCCACACAGGCAGTAGCGCCGTCTGGACAAAAAAAAACGAGAGAAGGTTCCAACTCACCTCCTGATCGAAGAAATTCGCCAGAATTTTCTTTTGGCGAGGGGTGACCTTGCTCGCGTACTCCCTCATGCCTTCCAGGAACAACAGACGGTCCCCCTCAGAATCAAGCGCGAAACGCAAGCCCTCCTGTTTGGGCGAAGAGAGCCCCAAAGAGTCAGCATAGGCTTACTTGTCCGTATTCAGAAAGTTACAGAAGAATTTCCTGCGACAAATTCGCCATTTCGCTACTACTGTAGATTGGAGGATGCCCCTTGCGGCGCAACTGGTACCATGCACGGCGGCAGTCATTAAGACCATACGACCCTCGCATCCCTACAAAGCCGGGAAGGAGGAGGTCGTATTTTCACCGACCAGGCAGAAATTGCTTGGACCAGGACCAAGCGCGAAAAGCCGTGAGGTGTTTCGCCGAGTCGTATCAGCTCAAGGGTGAGCTGCATCCTTCGCAGAACCAGGAGGGGGTAAGGCGTTGTGCAAAACAAATATCCCAGGTGAGATACGAATAGAATACCGCCATTTTCCCTCACCTTCATGAAGCGCAGGAACATGTCCTGAAGGGTCTTCTGCTCGGCCGCGTCTCGAGACCGCAGCGGGCCCACCCCGAGAGACATCGACAGGCGGTGCGCCAGAGGGAGCCAGCGGTCCAGCCCCGCATCGGCCAGGTCCCACGCCCTGGGGGTGTTAGACAAATCGAAGTGAGGCAAACGATAAGTCTTACCGGTTAACCTTGTTGGAGAATTAATTCAAAGCAAAAAAATGACCAATAAAAATGAACTACCGTATTACAAAATGCGTTTGGATTTTCGCACAACATTCACGCAGCTTGCAAAGATGAGTATCAACCATCAATTATTTTGATCGAGCTCACAACTGACGTATTTGAAATAGTATTCGCACAATATTGCTCGTTTTATGTTGACAGCATCACCCTTTCGGAGCACAGGAATAGGGACCGAAAACACACAACAGGAGCTGTCTCAACTTGTAACTGCCTAAAAAGAGGTGTGCAACAGTAGTGCAGGTATATACTGTATGATACCATCAGTCTGCTCGCGTATGGTACGATAGAGTCATCCCACGGTAGAGGTTGCACTTTTTGGCGTTTTTATTTTCTGGATGACGGGGCTTCTTAACCCAAAATGACTTACTAATAGTATAGTCACTTACTAATAGTATAGAAATATCATCCTATTTTTGCACACATGTTTTTTTCGTATAGATGGGCTACAACGCATCTGTTCATCGGATTGCGCTTTCAGTTTGCTCAAAATCAGTTTTTCGGTGAGGGTATAGAGCTCCTCAAGTTAGGAGCTTCAGAAACAAAATTGGGTGTTAATAACAGTATCGTAGAATGTGTCTCCTTGCATTGTACTGCGGACGCGTCCGTCCCCAACTCCCCGGCAGCCCGGGCCGCTGCTTCATGTGGCCGATGACGCCGTAATCGTCACACTTTTTTTTTCGACAAGTTTCCTCTCTCTTAAGCCCCAAAAGGGGTCTACAAAAAGCCGTGTGGTGGCGTGTTTGCTGTCAGATCTACAGCAAACGACATTCTCATTGTTTTGTTTACAGTCAAACGTGCCATCGACCAGACGTTAAATTTGAACATACGCATGATACGATAGGGTGGAGGAGCACAACTTCAAACTTTCATGTTCGAAGGGGTTCCCCCATATGATGTACGACATCCTCTTGGGAAGTAATACCGGCCAGACCAGACGAGGTTACAGCTTAGTCCTAAAAACATTTTGGAACTTGATTATATCTTGAATAAAGTACAGCGATAAAAAAAAACGACGACCGCGATATTTTGAAGCGTCTACGATTAAATAGCGTGAGCGGGCAGCGCAGCATGTACGAGTAGGATCATGCTGCATCCCCACCCCATCCTGTACGACTCCAACCATTGCTGTAGTTCGGTCGGATACCAAATGTATCATGCCCAAAGTACATAATCAGCAGTGGCCGATGCTGTAGTCGGCAATTTTCGTCGCCAAGTTTTCACAAGTCGGACAGATGATCTATCATCTATCCCCACTTCATGATCTAGATACTGTAGGGAAGATGTACTCGGCAATTTTCGTCGCCAATTTTTCACACATCGGACAGATAACCTATCATCTATCCCCACTTCATGATCTAGATATTGTAGGGACTATCTGTATGGTCTAGCTCGTGTTACCGGGTGGAAGCCGTACGATCTGCATTATCTGGAACATTTCTCCCGGGTTGGATGTGCAGTCTACAACATACCTGGTACAGATCTGGCAACAACAACATCCCCCCTAGCGGTAGATACAGGACCTGCAGATGATCTAGATGCTATAGATGATCTAGATGATCTAGATGCTATAGCTGATCTAGATGCTATAGATGATCTAGATGATCTAGATGCTGTAGATGATCTAGACGCTGTAGATGATCTAGATGCTATAGATGATCTATCTGATCTAGATCGTGATCTATCTGATCTAGATCGTGATCTATCTGATCTAGATCGTGATCTGTCTGATCTAGATCGTGATCTATCTGATCTAGATCGTGATCTATCTGATCTAGATCGTGATCTATCCGATCTAGATCGTCATCTGTCTGAGGTGTGCAAGTGTTTCCCTCTGAAGCCCCAAATGGGGTAATTAACACCTTCAGAACTTCGAAAGTTGCCCCCCGCCCCCACTAAACCCAAGTACTTCATCCCCAAAATCGTGGGTGCATATGCTGGAGAGGAGTCCAGCATTCCAGGTACTTCCGAAACTTCGGGAATTCACCCAACACGTGTTCCACGACTGCTGTGTTCCACTTTTTCATCGCACATCGAACAAGCTCAAAGTTATTTTTCCAAATTTAGTATGATAGTCTATACACCCGCATTTTGTTAGGGTTACGGTTGATTGAGATTGTTTTTGCTCGTCGGTGCAAACATGGGATTGTTCATCGGGCGGCACTCCCACGCCTTCTAAAAGGTAGTTTTTGGGTGAGGTGTATCGTAGAGCTCTTGCAGTGAGGATCGAGCCTGAAAATGTTCAGCGCACCCCGAACCCCTACCAAATAATATATAGCCTACGTGTCACCTCGTCTCCGCATCGCTGCCGTCCCCGTCATCCTCCCCCGCATACGCCGACGCCAGCCACTTGTCGTAGAAAACCCTCAGGGTTGACATGTGAACCTCTAGACACCTAAATATGATACACGAAGCGCAACGGTTTATACACAGTTCAAGTAACTTTATGACAGATCAAGATCTACATCCTGTATTAGACCAATGGGTATGGATGAACAATGCTTGTCATGAAATGTGAATACCAGCCTGGATTAGGCTAGAAAAATCCGATGCACCGTGGTAAAAGAGGCAAGGAGCCAAATAAAAAAACGGCCAGTCTCTTAAAATCGCCAAAATGATGCTCTTTCAAACGAATCCCAATCCCAAAGGTGCATTCGATCGATGAAAAGTCCAACTAAATGCCAAGGAGAAAGTCACTCCGCTCTAGAGTTCCGACTTCAGAAGACGCGCTGACCCCTTGTACGCGAGGCTTCGTAGTTTTAGATCTTAGGAACCAAAAGCATGTGTACGCTGGCGATTCCATCAATTTTGTTGTACTAACGTTCAAGCTATCTTTCGTGGGAATAATAATACCAGGTGGCGAAGCAAAAAGCAATTCAGCATTAGCATTTGCATTTTCTTCCATACCCATTGGTCTTAGACCCTACCGGAATACAGTACAAAATAGCTGACTTGTCGTAGAAAAGTCTCAGGGCCAACATGTGAACTTCGAGACACCTGCGCACAGGGCGGCGTTAAACACAACATCTTGATCTTCATCTTGATCTTCATCAAGATCTTCATCAAGATCTTCATCAAGATCTTCATCAGGATATTCATCTAGATCTTAAGTCTACAGTAGATCTTCATCAAGATCTTCATCCAGACCTTCATCTCGATCTTCACCTAGATCCTTATCTACAGCAGATATTCATCAAGATCTTCATCTACAGTACATCTTCACCTAGATCTCCGTCTAGATCCTCATCTAGATACAAATCTAGATATTCGTCTAGTCCATCTACAGTAGACCCTCATATCGATCTTACAGCTGCCGTTGTCTTATCGCTGACGTTATAAGACTTGAACAGGAGCCGCATCATACAGATCCCACACGGCAGACAAGGTGTAGTTCATGCAGATCATGTAGATATATAAGCGCGATCGGAGTATCACACACAGCTTGCAAAGATGAGTTTCGACCAAATGTTCGATCTCACAGCTGAAGTGTATTTTTATTTTTTATAATATAGTCTATATAACAGGTATTTATAACGCTGTGCATGGGTCCCACAAGGGCCAATAGTCTTGAACAAGCATTCTCCTACCTGACGGGGCTACGTGTATATTCCCTCCGTTTCGAGACGAAGCACTCAGCGAGCTCTCTGCATGTCATGTCGTATATTCACTATTACGGGGAACCATAGTAAATAGGACCAAATATTGTTATTACGGGGGAACGTAGTTAATAGGACCAAATATTGGTAGTAAAAATAGATAAATATGTAGCTTTTTGTGTCTACCGTAGGTCCTGTTAACTACGTTCCCCCGTAGTATTATAGTAAAAATAGGGAACTATATACGTTTTTGTGTGTGTGCCGTAGGTCCTACCTGGCATTTACTATGGTCCCCCGTAATAGAGAACTAACAACATTAGGGATACCTTTTCCCTTGCTACAAATAGTCCAGCGAGCAGGCTGGCAGATGTTTCGCCCTCGTATACACTGGCTGCGGTTGGCACTGCATGGCCGAACCACCTTGCTGTATTCGCAATGTGCATCTGATATCTGTCTTGTAGTCTGTGACCACAGAGCTCCTCTCGTCTGCTCTCTTAGGAGAAAGCATCGGCACGGAAACTGGTTGTGCTGGATGCATAACATGTTGGTGGCAATACCAGTTTAATGTGAAGAACACACACACAGTATGATGATATGGCATTGCATCGTCTACTGGCTGCGCTTACTCCATATCAATGTAGTATCTCTGTGGCCAAGTTTTAGTGACTACAGACTTGTATCTCTTTAGGATAGAAGAATCGGCACGGACACTGGTTGTGCTGGATGTCGACGGGTAGAAACATCAGTTCAATGTATAGAACACACACACACTGCTGTAAATACCTATTAACAGCCAATGGCTAACTGGTCGGCGACGTGCGTGCAGTCAGCAAACTCACAGCCCCGCCAAAGGGCCTGGGAAAATCTTATATACGTTTACTCCCACTGATCTCGTAAAACTCCCCCGCCTTACCTGACTGGGCTGTATTCCCTTAGCTTGGAGACGAAGCACTTGGCTAGCTCGCTGGCGGCCGCGCTAGAGTGGACGAGATGAGCCACGACAGCCGCCGCCTGCCGACGGTTCAGCCTGTATATAGGGGGGGGGGGGGGGGGGGCATTCA
>JBBMKB010066954.1:0-28888 GCA_037833945.1 Alaria marginata
AGGGTAGGGTGGGGTGGAGTAGGGTGTGGTGGGGTGGGATGACGTGTGGTGGGGTGGGGTCGGGCGGAGTAGGGTGGGGTGGAGTGGGATGGGGTGGGGTGGGGTGGGGTGGGATGGGGTGGGGTGGGGTGGGGTCAGGTCGTACGGGGTGGGGTGAGGTGGGGTTGAGTGGGACGGCAGCGGCGGGGTCACGCTGAAATAAACCGCGGAGGACAAATAGTGCAGCCTGCGTCGTTATCACCGAAAAAAGGGACGACGAGGGATAGGTGGTCCGGTAGAGCTCTATTGTTGAAGACGGCAGGGAGCGTTGCAACATAATCTTGGTCGGTGTGGAAGAGGTTGAACGGGTGCGACCACCTGCCCGAACTCCTACTAACAGCCACGCACACAAAGCCGAAGATAAGCATGTACTTCATACAACTATTTAGTTAACCATTTGGGGACCTAGGTACAACCGTCACAACGATTGAGAAGCTCGACTATACCGTTTAGGGTGAGAAGTCTGCGGTACGAGCGGTATCATGCTGCGAGCGTTTTGTACAACTCCTCGTAGTGTAGTTCCGGTAACAAAACTATCATCCTCAACTCCAGCAGCGCCGGATTGCTGCATGCGGCCGACGCTGCAACCGCCGCTATCTGTTATCAGCACGTTTCCCCTCTGAAGCGTCAAAAATGTTCAAAGCATTATCTACACTAACTGTGCACACCGTGCGCCTAGGTCACACCCTACTGTAGCCATGCAAGCGCACCCCAACCAGAAGATGCGGGCTCTCACCTTGAAGCCTACCATAACCAAAAAGCTGCCGAATGCTGCCAGCAAGGATACTCCATTGGCGATAACCTGATCAATCCACGGGGGGGGGGCGGGCGCACGCACAGCGGATGCAGCGTGTCACACAGTCCGTACCTTCCCGCTGGACCAAACCTGGTTATTTTGGCCATACCCGGGTGGATACCCGGATACCGGATAGATACCCGGGTAGATACCCGGATACGTCCAAAATATATACCCTGCTAAACAAACCCTTAAAGTAGGCCGTACCTTCCCGCTGGGCCCGCCGTAGGGAAGAACGTGAAGGGATACGTTGACGTCAGAAACTGGGTAGAAAATCTGGTTATATTGGTCATAGCCGAGTAGATACCCGGGTAGATACCCGGGTAGATACCCGGGTACCGGGTACCTACCCGGGTACATCCGGATAATACACGCTACTTAAAAAAAAAAGTTGAAGTATCATAGTCCGTACCTTCCCGCTGGGCCCGCCGTAATGAAGAACGTGGTCAAGGGATATGTTGAGGTCAGAAACGTGTTCCCGAACGGTAGCGATCACACCGGAGAACCCTCCAACGCTTGCAAACCCGCCCATCACAGCCTCAGCCGACTCGTCTCCGCAGGTCTCAGAGGTCCCTATGAGAGCGCCGTGCTGTATAAGCGGGCGTTTCGGACGGCGGAAACAGGTCAACATGGGAGGGAGATAAGGCGGGAGGTCATATAGTGCGGGTGCCCGGTATAGTGCGGGTGAAATCGCTTGGCCCGAATGCTGCCGCCCATCCTAAAACCTATATGTTTCCCAATTCTATATAGTGCGGGTGTCCGCTATAGTGCGGGTAATATCGCTTGGCACATACCCGCACTATAGAGGGACCTCGACTGTACCCTATTGCGCGGTAACAACCGATGTGGAATTGTTCGTTATGCTGCGCCAACGAAATGTAATAAAGTACGTTTTTGAGCGAGGTACCGGGCCTCTCTCGCTAGCGGCCTAAACCTGGTGACGGAAATTGGCGGTACCCCCCCTACTGTAGCTCGGGTCGGGGCGCGACGTTAACCGAAAGCGGGGAGCACCCCAAAGTTTTGCAAGCTCCGTCGCGATTCCACTCTAATCTCCGTTGCGAGGTCACTGCTCTGGCCCAGGAGCTGTTTAGAATTTTGATAGAAAAAACTCTAGGGGCGAACGTTTACTCCTGCCCGCGACCGATGAACGTAGGGGTGGGATGTTGCACACCAACATGGGGAAAAGGCCCTTACCCATGTTCGCCATGTACCAGGCAAGCTCGTTGAAAAGAAGAAGAAGAAGCTGGTACTGCTGTGTCTATTACAGATGCGGTATGTACACGGTTGCTCGCCGGCTCCCCGCAACCGCGCGTGATGAGGTACGTCAATCCACCTACAAAGACCTCACCTCCATGTATTGGGTGATGGCATTGCGTGCCATCGGGAACCACACGGTTTCGTTGTACCGGGCTTCGAACGCAACACCCGTCTCCTGCGCAAACTCCGTCACACGAGCGATCGTATGACTCCATTCCGTCTGATTAGACTCATCTCCCAGCATGGATTGGACCTATCGATAGCGGCGGCCGCAAAGGTCGCCATGACGGGGGGGGGGAGTTCCTATTTCATGCATGGCCGTAGTCGTATGACCATAGACCCTCGCATAACCATTTGGGGAGGGGGGGGGGGGGGTCAGGCAAAACTTTGTATCGATACGCGTCGAGTAAAGTCCGAGAGCGCGAAATGGCAAAATTAAATGCAAACACGACGAGCACTGAGAAGGCTGACCCCTCTGCGCGACAAGAATGGAGGCACGTGCCGGGGGGAAGAAGGGACGACCGACACCTTTGACCACGGCTTGTCCAGAAGACGGAAAGTAAAAGTGGGATAATTTTTTTTTTTTTAATGCTACAGCAGTTGCTGTACAAATATCACGTTCCATTCCTGACGTTCAGCGCGATCGCTCACGGAATCCATGGTTAAGCTGAACAGCAGGGAAATGGTAAACTCCACGATACAAACTCGTTCGTATCAAGAGATTGATCACTATCGATAAATAAATTTATCACCAGCCGCCGACATGAAGTTGACTTAACAGAAATATTCCAGCCGCTCGCCCGTGATAAAAACGATTCCAAAAAGGAAAAAAAACGCTTCCATATGGGAAATTAATGGAAACACCTCCAAAAGCAAAAAAACAAAATTTTGTCCCCGGTGTGTTGAATATGCCCTCACGGTTTATGCCCGTGACTTACCAACAAAGTCATTCCTTGCATCGCGCTGGCTTCCCCTGGGACGCTTTCGAGCCCCAAAAATAGCACAATCCGCTCGTAGTGAAAAGGCAAGACGTAAAACAAGATTTAGGGAGTTATGCCCTCACGATTTATCTCCGTGACTTACCCACGAAGAAACGCCTTGTCCCGCGCTGATTCCCTCTAGCACGCTTTCGAGCCCCAAAAAGAGCACGATGAAGCACACCGACGAGAAGAACGAGAAGATTACCACCGCCGAGGCTAACGTGTCGTCGGAAACCACCTTCCGATAGCCAAACACTCGTCTGTCGAGCACATACCTGCGATCCAGGACGCGATTTCCTTGGTCATATGGCGCTACGAGTACCCACAAGACAATTTAGTCATGTGACTAAAGTAGCCCAACAGGTAGCTATTTCAAAAGAACAAATGGCTTACACAGGCGGATGAAAGCCTTCGGCGTGGCACGCGAAACGTGCAGCTACTCTGCTCCACATACGAAAACGTCCAAGGGTGTGTGTAGTAGGGTGTACTTGTACCCGGGTATCTACCCGGGTATGACCATTGTAATGAGGCGGCAAATAATCATCTTCCTAGTTGGGTCGCACACGCAAGAAAGTAGGGTAAAACACCGAGAAAAAAACGTTGGAGGGTCCAGTTACACATGTAGTTTCCAAAACTGACATCTGTCTGTCTGTACGTCTGCCTGTCTGTCGCCGAGCTAAAATGCACATTGCACGAAGCACACTGAACCGAACGAGATGAGCCCGGGGTTGGATGGACGAGCAAGATGAGGGGGAGGTTATCTCGCCGGTTTCACGTCAAGTCGTCGAGAGTTAGTAGAGGGAGCTCGATTTGAGTGGATGTTGCATGGGTTCGGCCTGACCTTATGCAGTTGTGAGGAAAATTCCATCATTCGTAAGGACTGGAAAGTCCTCATTACTTCCACTCTTCTGGAAACCAGGTTTCTTACCCGGGTAAATCAGAGTGTATACCCTCCTTAACACAGCCTTGGAAAATTCGTAAGGTTTTCTTTGCGCTCGACATAACGCGCGCCTTGCAATATTCCGCAGCATCTTCTTTCCGCCAATCGACCCATTTGGCCAAGGGTTGAATTGACCTAAAGCTGTATGCAGCATACTACAGTTATTACTCTCAGCAGAGCAAGGCTTTCGTTTATTTCTGACGATGTTTGGGAGCACCGCACACGATATTGGGTGTGGTATCATAGTGTTGATCGTTCTGTTCTCAGGTTAACCCATTGTCGCCACTATCTAGTCCGTGGTCACTGGATAGGTTCCAATAACTCAGGAGTCCAAGAATACCTCTCAGGAAAAAACAAAACAAACATAACACACATATACATATATATATATGTATGTCACTGAATCAACTCGTACGCCTTAAGACAGGAAATATAAGCTAGAAGCTGTACTGTGTACCACGCTCTGGTAGACAGCAAGCGAGATTTGGTCCACTCACAACAGCCCAAGCGAAGGAAGAACAGTGAAGCATGTCGCCACCAGCAGCCACACCGACAGGAGGCGGGACGTGAGGGACATCAATCCCACCAGAGCGAATAGTTCGATGCACCAATTGAGGATCGATATGAAGACCTGGTCGTGTATGGCCCGCCCCTCTTGGTGCATCAACCTAAACGGTTCGGTGATCAGCTCTCGCGCCACTGAGATCATCGGCCGTGTGTCTTCTTCCCTATTTTCCAATCGAATGATATAAATTGCGGCGATCCAGAAATTTTAGACTACCGTAGTTAGTTGATTTTACGTCGGCGACTGATGTTATGCGCCTGTCATAAGTCACCGACCGATATCCTGCGTCCCCAGTGGCTCAGTTGGTAACGTCGTAAACCTTCTGACGGCTATATTGCGAGTTTGAATCTCTCCGAAGTGAAAAAATCGCAATTAGCGTGGAAAGCGATACTTTATTCGTGAGTAAACAAATTCGACTTGAAATGTTGACGAGGGAAAGGGACGGCTGGACCCCTCTCGCGATAAAAATTAAGGCAGGCACCGCAGGAGGAAAGGTGGAGATAAATCTTCTGTGTTTACCTTCCCCCTGTATGACCCCGGCTGGTGCGTCGAAAACATCTGGCGCCCAAAATAAATGGGACGAAAACATAAAAAACATCCTTCATAGGGACATATATATGATACACGTACGGCGCGCGATCGAAGTATCACAGGCAGCTTCCAAAGATTAGTTTCGACGAAATCCTCGATCTCGCAGCAAGAGTGATATTTGTACACGTATGAACGGCAACCAATGTTTTGTCAATGAGGTTGAGGGCAAGGAGTGGTTGTGGCAAAAAGCAATGGTTGAGACAGGACGCCCGGTCGGGGACAGTACGCCAGGTTCTACTGTATACCCATGAGGCAGGAACAAAGGTGACCGTACACCATTCGTAGACCGTGCATCAAAGCAGACTGCCAGGTACCAGCTGCCCCAGTTATTATATGCGCACCAGCTACGAGTACCATGTGCTGGCACATCATACAGATCATACATGCGGCATGTAGATCAAAAGTAGATACAGCGTCTGCTGGAAGCTTTGGTGCTGCCGGAGACAAGAATGTTCATCTTCACGCGGAGTCGTCGTGTAGCCTTCCGGGCCGCGCATGATGGCCCAACTACGTATCAGCAAACGAGGCACCTGTAATACCACATACGAGTAGTAGTGTGTGCTGTTCAGGTCCAGCGAACGGCAACGTCAAGCGGAATATCACCATCTCACCTGCTGAGCGCAGCAATCGCCCTCATCAACCTAGCCTTGGATGCATAAAGCGCTTGGCTTATCACGAAGCTCCAGAGCAGCCTTTTGCGCCGGTAGGTGTGTCGGTGTACATACAACGCCAACAGGAAGTAGGGCCGACGGTTACTATGATTAATAACAGGTTGACGTACTATTCATACAAGTATACCCGGAGTGTAGCGATCGCACCGTGCGAGACTAGGCAGGAGCACTGCCGTAATATAGACTAGACTACCAGGTAGTGCTTGTGTTACCACGACCACTGTCAGGCGATGATATGACCCTATGAGCCCACAGGTCGTCAGCCCCGGCTGTATGTACACCATAACCAGCTTGTGCACCATAATAGTCAGCGCTGATTGTTGGCCCAGGGGTTATGGTGTACAGATCTCTGTCACAGTCACAAGCCCGCAAGTCCCCCGTCAAAATAGGCATAGGCATTCGTTTGCGAGAGGCATCTGTGTTCGCTGCACATGTGTCAGGAGAAAGCAAGCAAAGAAGACCCATGTAAAGAAAGGGCCCAAGTTGAAGAGTTCAAAATCACGTCTCACGTCCATACGTAGTCCTTGAAGAGCATAAAGTTCAGGTACGCCACCGAGAAGAAGATCGTGGTCGTCACGTTGGCGAGAAGGTGCGCTAGCACCACCCGCAGCAGCTCCATCGTCGCACCCTGTGTATAGCACCCAAACACAGCAGCAGTACGAGCACTCTGCGCTCTGATGGTCACACGAATCACACAGCAGAAAACAGAAAACACCAAAATGACAGCCGCTTTGTTTGTAAACTTAACAGCCGTTTGTTAACAAATATCAATGTAAAACAGTCCTTATATTAACAGACACAGTCGTAACAATTTAAAAGTTTTCCATTTGCTTCATTTGTTTTTGGAGGGAGGGGACAGGGGAAATACGAGGTTTCGTGCAGAAGAAGAGGCTTTTTCTCAACGTTTCGTTGAGATCCTAACGTGTCATGTTGACTTTGTTGCTGGCTGTCCCTCTCTCCCCATCGGAGCCTGGACTCAAGATGAGCTCTACCCCTGCTGACTCTCCAGCGTGGGAGGATCCAACACCACTCTGTGGACGCTACATCGATAACAAATAAAAAACACACTTTACAGCAGCTTTGAGATCGAGGACTCCGTCGGCATCTTTGCAAGCTGCGTGTGATACATCGATCGTGCGTGCTACGGCGTGTGTATGTCCTCATGAAGGATATAGGTCGGTGACTCCCCTTGGTGTTAGCAAGTACCAGGGTCGACAGGGCGAACTTACAATTCGGTCAGCGCGCACCGAAAGTTTTGTACTGCTGTGTGGTCAAAATGGACGGCCGGTTTGCCTCGTCGGCAAAGCGCCGGCCTCGGTCGACCGGCGTCACTGCCTCGACATTGGCCAAGTCGCTAACCGACGCAGGCAACGTCTCCGACGGCTCCCAGACGATGCGTTACCGTCAGGAACGGCAGCCTTCGGATTCTAGCATGTCTTCGCGGGCAGAGAGTCTTGTAGACTCGCAGGTGAGACTGATGCCGTAGATCACTTCAGCACAGAACATCTACGGACGTACCCTATTTTTTGTAGGATATTGCATGATGTGTATGAACAAGCGGAAGTATGTAAATAAAGATCCTTTTAAAAAAAAGCAAACGGCCCGTTAATGGGTTAAGAGGCGCGCCGCCATGACAACGAGACGCGCGTTGGTGGTGGCTCAGCAGCCTCGGTCGCCGCCGAAACTTCACGCAGGCTTGTTCACACTTATTCTGTGTGGGACCTACGAAAATGGAAGCATGCACGTGCATGTGGCGCATGTACCGGTACGTGCGGTCGTTGCGTATGAACGCCCAAGGACCCATATCGAACACCGCATACCGCAAAGCCTCGGCGTGCGCGCTGGTGCAGGCCCCACATAAGTGTCGCTGTGAAAACTCCTCTAAAAAGGCTTGTTCACGTAAATGGCATATTGTACCGAGGGACGGAAACACCATCATGCCTGAATTATGCCTATCGTTTAACGCGAATAATAGGGCACCCCGAGGTTTTCCAAACCTGATTTTCTCGACAACGGGGAGAGCACAAACGCCGAGCGATGAGTTTATGGAAAGATTTCGATGGAAAAAATCTTCCCAAAAACATCATTTTTGTTGTGTGTACTCCCTTTGTTTTGGAGACAATCGGTTCTGGGATTTGTCCCAGTGTGTTATTTTGGGTGGTATACGACACGTACGTATGATGTGACACTCTTGGGTCGTGCATCTGCGTGGTACAAACTCGTACAGGTGTTGAAAGCTACGAACATGTTCACCACGGGTCTTCAAACGGTTGGTCTTGGTGGTAAGATGGGGGCCGCCATGAACAACACCAAGCCTACAGGAAATGAAGACCGCGCTCCAGCCGGTATGAAAAAGAAATGGCAGCAGCACTACCGACATGGGAAATGGATTCAACTGGGCAAGACCTTGTGTCAGGTATTGTACGCTGATGATGTCGGGTGTCCTTTCTCCACTTGCTAGAGATACGCCCTAACATATGGTTAGAGATACACCATATACTTTTCTTAGAGACAAAACCATAACGACTGAGCTATCAGTCAGCGCTACTTGTTAGAGACATGCCATACATTTGTGTCAGAGATAAACCATAACCACTGAGCTATCAGTCTCGCCATACAACTTGATGTTTTCAACGTTTACGAGAGTGTGATCGCTTGAATTTTGTAAGCTTGCCCCCCCCTCCACTATCATGGTTCTGTCGCGAGCAGAGCATCAAGCCAGGTATACAGTTACGTATGAATATGTACATGATACGTAGGCTAATTTCTGATGTCGATCTTGTCTTTGGTCTGATGTACGACTTGCTTCAGTTGTTGTGTGCATCACGTAGTTTTTTTTTGTCTTTCCTGGGGTATCCTTCCATTCCGGAGTTATTAAAGCCTGTCTTGTCCCCACATACAAGTTTTTTGGGCATGAGGTAACTTGAGAACAACGCCAAAAACAACAACGACAACGACAACGACAACATCCTCGCGTATTCATCTTGAACAGGCTACGTAAGTTCATACACGCACTCTATCGCCTAACCACTGCGTTGTGCGCTCAACTTCCGTCAAAAGCTTGCTCATCATACTCTCACAAGCGAATAATGCGAACATTCCACGTTTTCCTCGCCGTTGGGCAGATTGCGTGCATCCTGTTTTTTGTCGCGTGCGTGTTGTGGTCACAGCTGCTGTACCCGATGGCGCTTAACAGCAAGACCCTATTCGAAGCGATTCTTGATTCCCACGATCAGGCTGCGTTAGGTTCCACGTACAACAAATGGCTGCTGGGACTCTTTTCCGACGAGGTACGAGCATATCGATTGTCGACGGAATCCGTCACGTAGAAACCACCTTAACCTCAGCGAGACTTGAGAACGAAAAGGTGTCGAAAAAAAGCGGCGGTTGCAGCATCGGCCACGCGAAGGAACCCGGGCTGCTGGGTTACAGGACTTAACACACTTACAGTAGTGTCAAACAGGGTTATGCGCCATGTGCGCTGCATTGCACTATTCAAATTGCTGCGTGCTGCAGTAGACGATAGGTAAAAGCGTAATTGTCATTTTTTCGGCCGCTTTGCTTGGGTTCCAAAGAGGCTGAGAATTGAGTTGGTCATTCATGTCATGTATTCCAAGGCCAAAGGACAAATAGGAGTCAATCAGGGGTCCAGGCAATAATGATTCAATTGGCAATACTAAATCAAACAGGCACTACTAGCCTCATCCACCTGAAAGACTGGCTGTTAGCATCCGGTGTTGATCCGGACGGGGTGCAAATACGGGCGTTGGACGGCGATTCACCGCTTCTACGCGTTGTTTCCCTTTTGTCGGAGATCCATGTCTATCTACACCATAACCTCACTGAGACGTCTAGATCGATGCGCTTTTCCACAGCTATTAATAGGAAGCAGCTGCAACTGAACCGCTTCTATGACGGTCAAACACGAAAGCTGCAGACTCTACCAGAGCATAGTACAGAACAGGACACCTATTGTAGTAAGAAGTAGAAACCCTATCCCAGCCTGGGTTTCTTATTTGGGAGAGGGTGCTTTCTACACTAACTTCAGTAGAACGGATCCCGGGTTTCTTATTATCCGGAAAACACCAGTCTGTTTTTCTTAGTACCCTAATTCTTCTTCGTATTATGTTTGTCATCCGACAATGTTTGCATGAGCTTGAGCGTCGATCACTCATCACAACCATTCCCAGAAAGTAGAAGAAGACCAAGGGAAACCCACAAAAACGGACCCCTATGCACGAACTCTACCTTGTTTCTGTACCCGCTTCAGGCTTGGTATCGATCTAATCCTATACTGTATATATAACCCCTGTCCCCCCTTTCCAATTGTTGACAATATCCTCCAGTAAGAGCTCACCGGGGAAAGTGCATTGAACATTGAACAGTATCTACTTGTGGCACATCACAAACCTGTCGGACATCGTCGAGCAAGATTAACTGCGATTTTCAGCAACTAGGAAGCAGATGCAACCGATCAATTTCTATTACGGCCAAACGTGGCAGCCGCAGCAATCACCAGAGCAGAATGCAAGCCCTGCCCCCCCCTTTCGACCCGTTGGCAAAATCCTTCAGGAAGAGCTCACCGCGGAAAGTGCACTGACCAGCATCTACTTGTGGCACATCACAAACCCGTCCGAAATTCTACAGCAAGGTTTCAAGGTAAGTACGCGTCTCCATAGAGCCTGTTGTAGCGGAGTGGAGGAGCGGTGACAAAGTGAACCTTTAAACACTCCTTATTGTGCCTCCAGAAGGACATAGCCTGTTTTCGTTTCACGTTTGTGTTTGTTTTCTTTCTCGTTGTTTTTCCTCCGTACTCCATTTCTTATTGTTTCGGGTATACGTACATATAATATCATGAACAGATTTTTCCTGGTATTTTATGGTTTGCAAGGGATACGGGATGGTATAACGCAACCTCCGTAGTGCTGCTTGTTCCCTTTGCGTATTGATACTGTGATGCGTGTTTTATTTGGTACTTGTTTTTTCTTCCACCGGGATGATTTTAGAGTCTCTTTTGTCACCACGGGCTAGACTTCAGGGAAATGCTAAAGTCAGAGCACCATCATCGTCATCAGCCTGAAGGAGAGGCAACGGTGTGACAGCTCCTTCCCGTCGCTCGTCAACCCCAGAAAGTTAGCTGGCAGTTAACGCACCACAGTGCCGAACACCCAATAAGAAACAGAAGTACTGACCCAGGCGGAGGTTTCTTGTTTGGGAAAGAGTTCATTCTACGCTAACTTCAGTAAAACGGCTCCCAGATTTCTTACGTATCACTCCTGTAAACACTAGCCTGCCTTTCTAATGGCCCTGTTTTTTGTCGGGTGGCTCGTATTGGAGCACCCCGGAAGTTGTACCAGACTTGCAGTCGCCTCAACCCCTTAAGAACTGCACCCAAGCCTTTCGGGACAAACTGCTTGGAATTGGCATAGATAGGTTGATTTGTGCAGCAGTAAAAGGGTTAACTCCTTGCTGCCCCTGGCCCCACCCCTAGCCTCAACCCTACCCCTAACCCCCCCCCCCCCCTTCGACCGGCATGCTGCAAACTGACCAGCCTACACTTGAAGAAAAGGGTCCTTCCTGCCACTCGTCGACCGCAGAAACTTAGCATGCAGTCGATGCACCCACGCCCTTCGGCACAAAGTGCTTGGAATTAAGTTAGGTTGTTTTTTTTGCGGCAGTTAAGGGTTGAACTCATGCTGCCCCTAAACGTATCGTGCAGGCCCTAAACCCCCCTTTGACCGGCAGGAGATAATACTTGCAGTAGTTTTATGTAATATATGGAAAAAACGTAGTGAGCGCCCAGATGTTGGAGGTGCCTCTATTTGGAGTAGAAACGGTGCTCCGTCTCGAAAGGGGTGCTTGGTCAATGGTAAAAGGGCTGAGGCAAGAAACAAAATGATAAGGCCCCCCCCCGCCCCACCTTTGACCTGCATGCTGCAAACTGACCAGCCTAAACTTGAAGAAAAGGGCCCGTTTGGGTACATCAAGCGAACGACGAAATACGACGTTCGCTTCTCCGACGGCGGCAGCGACCAGGTTACCTACCGTTCCTGGACACTTTATGACCCTGTGAGAGGAATGGGGTATATAGCTCATGGTCGATGCGAACACACCCTGCGAGAGCCATGGAATATATGTTACCAAACCATGGAGCTCTGTCCGCTTCGCGTTTTGTTCTATCTGAGCTAGTGTAGGGGGCAGATGCCGCCCGCGGAGCGAAGCGCCTTGTATATGTTACCAATGCCAACACAGCATACGCCACGATAGGGATACATAGCATTTACATTTTCTGACGTTCTTCACTTAAGAAGCTCTATACCTCGCCCGCAACCGATCTTCTTTGAGACAAATTGAAAGTGCAACGCGATGAACAAACCGATGGCCTAGGCATTTAGCGAATACTACTGTATAACACAAACGACATATTCCAACAATACTGGGTAGCTAGTAGGTATTAATAGGTAATGAGCCCCATTAGTCTGGAGTGTTTCGGCTTAAAAGTGATACCCCTGTTGTATGTAGCACGCGTCATATCGTGTTCATGCGAACACTGGCTTCTTTGTCTAAAAATCGCGGCAATTTAATGTGTTTTGCCTCGAACGTGTAAGCGCAGCTGTGGCGGCGCACGCTTACCGTCGGGAGTTGCGGCTTTGGCTTGATCTTTTCACCAATTACTGTTTATCGTTATTGCCATCCTTTTAATGTGCAGCATGAGCTTCAACGTTGATCACTCACAAAACATTCACCAAAAAAAGAACTAAACCTACGGAAATCCGCAAAAAAAAGAGAAATCTATCAATGATACCGTTCCACTTTGTGCGGACAATGGACATAGGTTGAGGACAAGGAAGACTGCACGGAGATGTTTTTTCGCATGGACAAGGCGAATTTGCGGCAGGGCATACTGGACTGTGACGAAGACACGTGCGACTGCGTGGACGACGCGCAAGAGGTACGAGTAGACACTCACGATCGTAATAATCAACCACGATGGTCTTGGACGCTCACGATGGAAGTAGACACTCATGGTGATAATGGACACTCATGATGGCAACGGATGCTCACGATGGTAGCCGGAATGAAACAACACGGTAATTGCAGCATACCAATTTTCGTTGGGTAGAAAAACATTAACAATAGCATTGAAACCAACGAATGCCATAAACCCAAGGCCAATCCAACCCACGAAAAGTCAGGTTAGAAAAACATTTATTTTTCTAACCTTCTTTTTCGTGGGTTGAGTTGGCCTCCTTGAGTTGTGATTTTCGTCGGTTTTCCATGTTATTATTGGATGTTTTCCTACCTAACAACATTTCGTATGTTGCAAACACCCCAAGGTCTCTTTCTACAAGTGCTTGGGCTCTCGCTTCACGTAGAACCGATGCCAGTCGGACGCACGTCACTCGCTACCTTGCGCTAATTTTTTACAAACGCGCGTTGCTACCGGCGCTAATTGTTTACAAAACGCGCGTTGCTGCCTGCACTAATTCTTTACAAAAGGTGCATTTCTGCCTGCATTCTTTTTTGCTAAACGCGCGTTGCTGCCTGCGCTATTTTTTTGCAAAGGTGACCGTCGTGAATCCTCTTTTTCTGAAGCTGATGCAGGAATATAAACCAACCGGTATCATATCCACTCTTGCGCAAGAAGTGTTCTCCGACATCAAGGTCAGTAGGTGCATCCGCATGGACACCACGACGAAAGGTGTTGCTTGTCATTGTTCTTTTGGGCAGAGTAAAAGCTCGCTCAGCTTTGCTCAACAGTAGACCTTACCACTTGCTCGACGATATGGTTGACAAACAACTTTTTATGATATGAGGCGAAGAGGACTAGCCCTACACATTGCTTGATTAGGTCGAGGTACAGGGCCGAGGTTGGGGTTACGGCTGCGGTTAGTTATTTGCGTATCGTACACAGTGATCCTCAACCATAGTGTCGAATAGTTGATAGGGTGCCCACTTGCTTAAACTCATCACGTAACAAATGGTGTGGTTGCGGCAGAAGACACGACCAACCTCAGGTAAAATAGACCAGGACATGATCCGCAGCAAATACGACCAAAAATGGTCAATGGGTCCCTTAATCTAATTCGATCCCGGTTCCGACTATTTTCACGAGATAGGGCATCAACCTCTGAGACAATAGTCAGTAATATACCGCGGATTCCGGATGATTTTTTTCCCCCATTCCTATTAATAGATGAATTTGCAAACCTTTGATTTTCATTATCTGTCTCCCTAAGGTGAAGAAACAGAATGGACACCGTGTGTGCTGATCATGGCGTTGGGTAGAAAATAGATAAAAAACTGTTTCATGTGAAGACAACGCACAAATACCCACCGGTATGTCTCTTGTCGATTTTATTCCTCGCATAACTCTGTGCCACACCAGGACGGCATGACGGTAGGGTTCGTTCGGGCTACCAAAGCCTACATCCTGCCAACGGTTCTCGACGACGTCTTCCGTTTCCGAAAAGCTTTTCTAACAACCGACGGCATCTTGCGGACACTATTTTCCACCATATCGACCTCCAACGGTACGGCTACAGCTGTGTCTGCCCTCCAAGGCAGTTACGAGGATAACTTGATTGATTGTCAAGGTTTTCAGCCGACGGGATATTCCTCGAGCAGCGGCTGTCCTTGGGGTCTGCTTTCGTTCATCGAGAGCGCGGCTGGCGCTTTGGGGGTTAACGGCACCCTCAGCGAGGTGGAGGTACGAGAAGAGACCAAGCGGGTAGGGGGGGTAGGGTTAGGGTTAGGGTTAGGGTTAGGGTTAACGGTGCCCTCAGCGAGGTGGAGGTACGAGAATAGACCAAGGATACGGTAGGGTTAGGGTTAGAGTTAGGGCTAGGGTTAGGGCTAGGGTTTGGGTAAGGTCAGGGTTAGGGGTAGATGTAGAGTTAGGATTAAGGTTAGGGTTGAAATCCTTACTTCGAAACATTCTCACCACTGAAACCTAGGTATGGGCCACGCGTGCGAAAGGCTCTGCACCACATCAGCAACAGACTTAAAGCTGTTATTTAGTTGGTCAAAAGAGCTTTCATTATTCGTGGGGATGTTACGCATCTCGCACCTACCTTGCACCGCTGTACTCGTAACTCAGAAAGGCTGGTTCGAAAAAGCGGGGTGCGCGTGTGCCGTATTTTTCAATGGTGGACTGGTCGCGCAAGCGTGTCTACCGATTCTTATCGCCCGTTTTCCGCCTCTGTTGCTCATGAAGTTTTCAATGATGGATTGCTCGCGCGAGTGTATCAACCAATGTCCATCGTCTTTTGTCCACCTCCGTTGTTTGTGTTCGCATTTAAAAAAGGCGGAGTATTTGCTTGGCCTTGGGCCTGAGGTTAACGGTTCAATTTTTGACACGACGGGAGGAACGCTCGCATGGGTATCCGCCGGTCGGTATTCGGGATACCTCTCGGCACCGTCCATGCCACACCCGAGGGATGATGATCTCACCGGGAAGAGCGCATTCGACGACCTGGTGACGACGGTAAGTAGTCGAGGGAGTGCGGGATAACACATCGATGACACGCACTACGATAGGCGTCTTAGCCTTAGCCTGAACATTTTATTGACGAGGCGCCTCGACCTCTCGGCACCGTCCATGCCTCGCCCTGGTGATAACGACCTCACCGGATAGAGCGCGTTCAACGACCTGGTAACGACGGCGCGTCGTCAACGGAGTGCGGTACACGTCGATGCCGGGTACTACAGAACGGGGGGGCACGGTTTAGCCAAAACGTTTATGATGGACGGGGCGTCTCGATCTCTCTACACCGTCCATGCCAGATTTTAGTGATGATGACCTCACTTGACTGAGCGCATTCAACGAGCTGGTGTTGACGGTACGTAGTCGAGGGAGTGCGCGACAGCACATTTATGCTTATATAACCCTAGCTTTTACACCCACATTGTGCAGTACCGCGTAGGATGGCCGAAAGTCAACTATAAATAGCAGAAGCTTAAAAGGACCACTTTGAAAAAAGGAAAAGGAGGAGGAGGAAGAGGAGGAGGAGGAGGAGGAGGCTTGGACAGTATTCGCCGCTGAGCGAACGTCGTGTAGAATGGTATTGGCGCCAAGACATATCCTTGTTCAACCTATTATATCAGAGTCACCCCACGGTAGGGGTTGCACTTTTTGGGGTCAAACGGTTCTGACCGGTTGAGCTCCTAAAGTGGGGAACTACCAGTTGGTATGATCATTTTACGAGTGTATTTTTTATAGGACTAGAGGATAGAAATATTGATCGAGTTGCGCGAACGAAAAGCTTGGAAGTCATATTTTGGGTGAGATATTGAGCTCCTCATGTCAGGAGCTCAGGTACTTATTGCTGCATCCCTACCGTGGGATGACTCGTCATTCACTGCGTGTTTCCTTGTTCTGTAAAATATGACAGGTGTGCACCTGGGAGGAGTCTGGGGGGGGCACTGCCCCAACCTCTGACGAGTGCCAAGCGAAAGTTTCTGGTGTCTTAGAATGGCTCTTCGGCGTATGGTTTACCGAGGTAACAAGGGTATTTCGCGGACAAATACCGCCAATTAAAAAAATCTGGGTATATACTCGATCTACTTTCGTCGGTTGTACCGTCAGCGGAGTGGTCATTATTTCTGATTTTTTCTCCGATTTTTCCTCGATACCGGCATCGTGTATAATCGATGGTCACCCTGCGCGGTCAGGCTATATGTTAGGTGCTCAACCGGCTATCCTTTTCACCGACGACATTGATTGGTCGCCAAACATGTATTGAGGGGTCACATTCGGCGCTGGTAACCCCTTTCCCAATATAATCCTGTATCGTAAGGAAAACGAGCTCAAGGAGCTTGTCATAGACGATGATCGGTGGCTAAACCTATATTGAGGGATCACACTTGGCGCTGAAATCCCCCCCAACCCTCGCTGCTTCCCCAACCCACGCTGCAACCTCTTCCCCAATCCACGCTGTGACTTCTTCTCCAACCCACGCGTGAACCCCTTCCTAAACCCAACCCCTTGCTCAACCCACGTATCGCAAGGAGAACGAGCTCGAGGGGCTTGTCATAGACGAGTGGCGAGGTGCTAAGGGCGACGACGGCGTTGACATTGTCTGCGACGCAGCAGGTGGTGTGTGCCCCTGGAGGGTTGTGGATGGAACACATTCGGCGGAATGGAACGTCAGTGCAGCCGCTGCAGTGCTTATGGTGCGTCCGTTGTGGCCGTGACGAGCATCACCACAGTGTCTTTGTCGTCCTTCGCTCCATACGCGAATGGAGATTTAAATCCCAGACCACAGTACTTACCGGTATCAATTCAGGTTAAACTCATACTGGCACGACGGTAGCTGAAGAGTTCGAAAATATTTTTGGCGTTTTTTTCAAGCAACTGTTTGGTTGTTCCGGTCCACCGGCGAGTAACCCCGTTAGAACTGCACCCATGGTTTTGGGGTAAAACCACTTGGAATTAGTGTGATACGTTTTTGGCAGGATTACATCAACGGGTTAAATCGGTGATATCGCACCGAATTCAGCGTGATTGTTTTTGGGTAAATACACCATAACATATTCTCCGCGCGAGCACAGCGTTACGCCGGGTGTTAGAAACGCCGCCAACTAGGGTGTCCGGAGGTGCTTGGCTTTGCGGAGAGGGTTCATGCTGTGTTTACCGCACCGACCTTTCTAGTGTACCTCGGTAGATGTGTCATGGGGTACAAACGTTCAGCGTGTTCTCGATATCACTACAGTACAGCAGCTCTGCCCCCGCGCTTTGGCAGAGTGTTTTGTGAAGGGCTCAAGTGGCGACCCAAGACGCAACTGCGACGGACGACGACGACGACGATGACGATTGCGATGACGACAACAACAACAGCAACAACAACAGCAACAATTTTTCGTTTTATATGTAAAGATTGACGACCTCACGAAACCGCTCGCCTTAGTGCCATCACATACGGCATGTCGTCTTCTTTAAACAGATTGACCCAGCAAAGAAGGTCTCAAGGAACAATCCCAGCCACTATACAGTGGACGGACAGACGTTGTGGGGCCACGCCTATACCCACTTCACGTTTTTTCTCACGGCTTTGTCACATTTTTTGTGTTCGTTAGGAATGACCCTTAACGCTGTGTGTCGCATGTCTCCTCTTCCACCAACAGATTGACCCAGCCGAGCAAGACACCAGGAACGATCTCAGCCACTACACCGTGGACGGACAGACGTTGTGGGGCCACGCGCATACCTACTGCACAGCCGACGTATCCTCGTCACTCCCATGCTACGAGGGCAGTCGTTTCGAAGAAGCTGCAAATGAAACCTTACCGGGCCTTTTACAGTCAGCCGACGGGACGCTAGGGTGGCCAGATTACGTGGAACAGGTGACGCGTGCTATACTGAAGTATTAATACTACTACTTCCAAGTATTAGTATAGCACTGTTGGGCAAACACGTAACCTGAATGACGCAGCTCCTTAACCCAAACTCGTTGGAATGATATTCTTGTTTTGCAATGTGAACATTTTTTTTGTATACCTAGGCCATGGGTTCGGCCATCGGGTTGCACTTTCAGTTCTCTCAAAATCACTTACTAATAGTATAGAGATACTCAAGTGAGGAGCCTTCGAAAACAAATGGAGTTCTAATGCTGATTAGAGTAGCGTGTGTCAGGTGCGAGGTGTTAGATGTGCACCGTGACCACCGAGCTAGCAGTCCGCGCTGACCAAAGCAACTAAGACACTAAGACCCTTGGGTGTATGTGAAGTCCGGGCTTAACAGCCAGACGAGGCCCCAGATTTTCTTTGGTGGGTGTGCAACGGTGAACAGGACCGTATGTTTTTGAAGAGTCATTGCAAATAGTTTGCATACGTCAGCTGTGAGTTCGACCAGTTGAGTGGTCGATGCTCATCTTTGCAAGCTGCGTGATACTTCGGCCGCGCGTTTGTACAGATATATTCCTCTTTGAAAATGTAGGTCAATGGCTCCCCTGGATGCTGCCAGGGCAACAGAACAATTGACCGTGTGTTTCGCATATTTTGCCGCTGGTTTGCGAGATAGCATCCAACGTTTTGGCCAATAGGACCTTATGCATATAACTTTTCGATATTTGCCGCAGGTCTGTAAAATAGCATCCAACATATTCGGCTCTTGGATCGACGACAGTGATTGGCTAAACCATGTGATTGTCAACCATATCAACGCCTCCGTCGTGGACCTGACGGGATACCGGTTGGACGGAGACAGCCCAGAGGACATCGGATACGTGCAGGTAGGAAGCGAGGGGTTCGCAACACAACTTGATGGCATCTTGAAGGTTCAGACGTGAAGAGGGGTCTGTTCTATGGTAGATATGTATAGGTAGTGTTCTCGAAGTGCTTCACCTACGATACATTGCTTCCGTGCAATAGTTATGTCGTGCAACTCTTAATGACTACGATAACGATCAACCCCTTTGTCTCTGCTCTCTATTGCGCCAACAGTGGACCACTGGGGCCGTAACTTCCACGCTGCTAGGGCTTCAGACCCTGAGTACCATCACTCAAAGCGGAATATGGGAGTTCATGGACGAAAGCCGCCATCGATTGGGGCCCGAATTGATGACACAGGTGAATTGTAACCATGCACTTTGTCTCGATTTTGAACCACATTGTTCATTATTTTCTTTTTGTTGAAATACGTAATTACTTGTTTTATTTTAGGAAACAATTAAAAAAAGTAATCTGGGAACCAAAAGGCGGGGACGCAATAATTGTGTCCCCGGAGTTAGAGAAAGCCTCCAGGTTGTAATTACTCAGAGAGAGAGAGTGGATTGAGACCACTTCCATCGTGATCGACCCAATAACAGCACGAGACTATATACGAATTAAAGAGATCGCGGAAGGTTACAAAAGTAATCCATTTCTAGCTTCGAGGGAGACGACATATAATATCCATAGTAGTGTTGGGGTGGTGAAATTTAATTGATTCGAAATGAGTCAAGATGTTATGGAATTTACGCCTTCGAGGGACATGATATGCTTAGAGTGCTCTACCTGACCTTGAAAGTATTGTGGAGACGGTATGTTTAGAGTGCTCTACCTGCACGTGGATTCGCCGCTCACAAAGTATCAGGAATCACATCAAGACCAAGGCACAACCTTAGCCCGCTTAGAACTACAAAACATATTCCACGCTCGTTCGAAGCGGTTTTTTCCCCAAAACGTGGCTGCAGTTCTAGAAGGGTTACAGCTTTCTGCGTGACCACGGTCGGTCGTCGAATATCTGTGCACGACCGCTAGGCTTTGGCCCAATAAGAGATCTATCAGTTTTGATATTTACTGCGACTCTTGCCAAGGTCAGATACTTCACACCAAAAGGACCCAAATGTTATACGAGTCTACTTCAAGCTAGCATACCTGCATTAAAAAACATATATATATATATATTGCATATTGTAACGCATATGCCTGACAACACGCAAATAATATAGCAAAAAAACGCGAGCGTAATGGATGAAAAAAAAGCCTGTTGACCGCTGAGAACACCCCTTGCCCACACCAGGTTGCGATCGCCGGCTACTTCAACATGGGGAATCTTACTGTTCAATCCGGAAAAACACTTCTCGACATGCTCGCAGAGGATAGCGACGAGGCTGACGAGTTTCGACGGTTCGTTTTGGGGCAGAGCACAACGTACTACGGCGATTCCGATGACTGGTAAGCACAGCAATAGATATAACACACGCTGGGGTGAATTTCGGAGATAAGTTTATCCAAACGTAGGGAGTGCACACACAACGAAAATGGTGGCTATGGAAATATATCTCGACAATGGCTTTCCCGGAGTCGAGAACGCCAGCTTGGAAAAATTGATTGAGGGGTGTGTGTGTTATCTTGCTTGTTACGCGGTAGGTGCTCTTGTGAACGCAACGTTTGTACGTTACCCTTTCGCCACCGCGAAAAAACCCACAAGAAAATAAAAGTGGTAAATCGAGAAAGAAGGCGTCCAAGTATGTATGTGGCTATTCAGGGCAGTTTTTCTTTGTCCGTGCTCAGCGCCTCGAGTATTTTACCTGCTTGACTGCTTAGTTCCGGTTCTGTTTTCTCGTCGCGGAGCATGCGAGTGGCAAGACCCGAGCACTGTGCGTTGCGCAAGCGATACATAACTGTTGTGGGTATTTTAGCCCCAGAGTATGCAATAGTTCGAAACAAAACAAACACCATTCTGCGTCAGGGTCCTGCGTGTGTGAATCTCGGCTAAGACTCGGCCGGTCAGGTTCATGCACGCAAATACTTCGTGCATAGGCTTTCTTTTTGGGATTTCCCCTGGTTTTCTTTTTATACTACTTTCTGGGATTTTTTTGTGAGTGATCGACGTCAGAGCTCATCATCATGCTGCACATACATTATCGAATGGCAAACATACATTGTATTCTGGATTTCCATTGTATGTTGGTTGTATGACTGGAACAAGCGCTACCCTTTGTCAGGTGACAGATAGAACAATAACAATAATTGACCATTGTGTAATAATTAGTACAGGTGGGAGGGTCCTTCTACAGTAGTACGAGGCAATCATTCGACTCGGCCGACATACTCTTCGCTCACGAGAATCCCTACGGTCATTTTTCGTCCGCCGTACTCTATAGAACGAGGTTGTGACAAGCCATTTTGACCGCACTAAACTGGGGCCCCGCACTAGAAGGTACACAGCTAAAATGACTCCCTGTACTAAAGGGTACCGCACTAACTCGGAACCACGACGGACTGTAACTTGTTGCAGGTGGGAGGGTCCTTCCAGCACTACGCGATCATTCGACTCCGACGATGTACTCTTCGTCGAAGAGAATCCCTACGGGGATTTTTCGTCCGCAGCATGGGGAGGGGGTAATCTGAGCGAGGCTGTCGTGGAGCTGCTTTCCTGGCTTGACACTTCGTTCATGAGTTCGCCGGCACAGTGCTATGTACTTGAAGGCTTCTACGAGACTTGTCTGGCTCAGGTAACTGTTAAGAAATACCGCTAGGTAACAGCAGCCTTGTGGTTTTGTCTAGCTCAGGTGACTGTTCAGAAATACTGGTTTGTAACAGCAGCCTTGTGGTTGTCTAGCTCAGGTGAATGTTCAGAAATACCGGTTTGTAACAGCAGCCTATTCCGGGGGACCATAGAGTAAATAGGACCAAATACTGTTAGGAAAAATAGGGAAATATAAAGGTTTTTTTGTTTACCGTAGGTCCTATTTACTATGGTCCCCCGTAACAGTCGGTATCAATCTCTGCGACGCTTTAGTAAAAATAGAGAAATATATAGGTTTTTGTGTTTACCGTAGGTCCTATTTACTATGGTCCCCCGTAATAGTGGGCATCACTCTCTGCGACGCTTTCGTCGACCTACTTGCCTGGCTGGACACTTCGTGCGTGAGACCGCGGGCACAGTGCTATGTGCTCGAAGGATTCTACGACAGCTGCCTAGCTCAGGTGACGCCCGGGAATCTAAACCCTTTCACCTCTGCAAAAATGGTTCAATACTAACTCCAAGTAGTTTGTAAACATGAAGTAAGAACTAAAGAGGATATGCGTTGGGCAGCTATTCCCCTACTCACTTTAACAAAGCGATTGGTGAGAGAGCCAAATATTTCCCGTTCAAAGATAAGTAACCGGGTGCGCCTCTCCCTATATATTTGCGATATCCGATGAGACCCCCCTAAATAAATGTTCGTGTCAGGTGGTGGATGGCGACGAGTGGCCGACCAACTGCGTTTTTTTCCAGACCATCATCAGCAACACCGTCACAGGGATAGAGTGCGACGCCACTCGCATCTACGATAACGCTCACTCCTATCCCAAGAAGCCCGGAAACGTCATCGCCGCGTTCATGCATTCCCTGGCATGGGAAGAGGTTAGTGAAGTCCGGATAGCATGCCACTCATTCGGGAACATCGTTTGCTGGGCTGCGGCCGGCCCTTGATTTGCTGTGGCTGACCATCGACTTTGGTCGGCGTCTCGTTCTACGATAGACACCCCCAAACTTCTTTAATGAAATCGCCGGTTTTGAAACCGGCTCCACACCCTGTCTCCTGAAATACGGCGCCCCTTGCCACCCCGACATTCGATAGTCTTTTCCAAACAAGAAAATGTATGAAGATATGTTTTTAGTATCATCCTTTCTTGTGTCGGGCAGCCATGAAACGTTCGTTAAAGAAATCGCTGCTTTTGTGGGGGTTCTATCGTAAAATGAGTCGGGGCATGGAATCGAAGTGCTTAATGGGCCCTGCCGGCAGCTAAGTAGTTATATACCCGGGGTCAGTTTGGAGGGCTCAGGTCAGGGAGGGATCGGATTAGGTCCGGGAAGCGAAACGGGTGTGCACTGGATGCTTGCCCAGAACGGTTGTAAATATTGGAACAAAAAGGATCCGTGTGACATCGATTGGGGGCGGAAGGACGTCGATCAGGGGTAGAAGGGAAGGCACCTGTGACCACTGTTTGTTCAGATGACCGCGGGGGATAAAAACTCCCACGAGTTGAGCTGACAAGTAAAAGAGGTGATAAACAAAAAAACAGAATTGACATGCCCAAACTTTACTACGGGGGAGTGACAGGGATGCGCCGGTCGCTTGCGCCTGATGCCGTTATTGCACACAGTTGCCCACGAATTTCCAACCGATCTCGGTTACCCATTACCCACCGAAGAACCACGCGAAGGCGATGGCGTGTCGGCCTCGCCAAATCGCAATGTCGACAGCATTTTCGACCCGTCTACGGATACATGAGTATTATATATAGTGTTATACTTTTCCTGAGAGGTATTCTCCTACTCCAGAGTTGTTGGAGCCTGTTCTGTCACCACGGACTAGAGTATGGCGATGACGACTTAATGTGAGAACAACAATAACAGCAACGACAACAACAACAACAACAATAGCACCCCTGTGTGTTTCGTCGACTTGTCGACCAGGTACTGAAAAAGGAGCTATTGCTGTGCGATGATCCCGACGACTGCGACTTCTCCAAGGGAGGGTTCTTCACTACCCGAAAAGCGAGGTGACTCCAATCAAATATCGTTGGGGCGAATATTTATCGCTCGGGCCTATAGTCGATAGTATGATATCGACGGCCAAAGCACGCTGTTACAATTGCATGTTCCCAAAAACATATGGTGTGCGATGAGAATCTTGCACGGAAACACCGGTCGACGAGGCAAGTTGTTTTGGGTGCCGAATTGCTGTTCATCGTCCGATCCGCCGTTTATCGTTGAAAACCGGCTTCCTCTTACTACTTGCTTGACAGAGACGTGATCTTCGATGGCTACACCGACGCTCTGACCATTAAGCTCATGAACAAAGGCTTGTCTGCAAGGAACCTGACGATCCGTTGTTCCACCCAGGATGTGGTCGAGTGGAGCATGTACTGCGACCCTCTGTACGAAGGCGATTGTACCGACGTTGGATTTGAGGTGCGAAAGGCTGCAGTTGTTACACGAGAGATGTCGTGATCAAATGTCGTCGTGTGAAAGGAAACAACCGTATTGGGGCACTCCTGGTAAACTTGTGATACCTACTCTGTCTTTGACGCGCTCACGATTGTGCTGACTAAACTATATATACACTGTGCTGCAGTCTAACTTAGACCTGGTATGGCGCAGATGAGTCAATCTCACGAAGCGTGGTGTACTCTTATCATGCCAGATGCCAGATCATGGAACAGCAGCTCCAACATTATATCGTGTCCAAATAAACTACAGATTGCGCCGCTTCCAATTCCCTATGCGGCGAAATCTTCCCTTCTCTTATCACTATATTTTGCCATCCTTTCAATGTGTTTGTATTATCGCGTGAGCTTCAACGTCAATCACTCACAAAATATATCAGAAACCAGAATAAAAAGGGAATCTTACAAAAAAAGGAAACCTAATCTTCTCTGTTATGCTGGTTTTAATCTCGAACTCCACTCCACTCCACTGCGCAGGTGGTACACGATACCTACGGCACTGTGCTCGAGGTCAATAAAACGGGTGCGAGCAGACACCTGTGGTACAATGCCGAACTGCCACTGCCGCACGGTCTTGGCACCGTCGACAACCCGGTCTTCGCGGTGTACCCTGGTGGGGACTGGGACAACGAAACGTTCCAAAAGACAAGGGTAAGTAGTGCCTGTCCAAACCGGCTGTTCCTCTAACAGTGGGGACAACCAAACGTTTTAACAGCCAAGGGTGTATGGCGGCGCAACCCACCAAAAAATCTTCAACCCGACGACGTTTAAATATCGCACACTCAACGCCCCGACGTTAACATGTTCTACATGCAACGCCCAACGTTAAAATTTCGAACCGTCAACGCCCAACATTCGAACGTTGCGTATCCGACGCCCGACTTTGAAACGTTGCTCATCCAGCGCTCTGACGTTTCAAATGTTGCACATACAACGCCCAACCCATTGATGGAAGAGTGCTTGCCGAAAAGGGTGCGTACCTGTATGAAACAAACTACAAAAACCCGCTGCCCAACCCAATATCGCACATTCAACATGCATACATATGATACGCCCAACCTACCAGTGGAAGGAAGTGCTTACCATAAACCAAGGTGCGGTATCTCTCTGCCGATAAAAACGTTGTCGAAAGCGTTTCAGAAGACAAGGCTGCGTACGGGTACAAACCACAAACCCGCTGCCCAACATTCAGATGTTGCATGTCGTCTCCCTCTAACATAAAAAAAAATAGTGTCTTGGATTAAATATTTTACGAATCTATTAATGATTTCACCCCCCCACATTAATGTCCATTACGAAGTTATACTTAGGTGGAAATACTTAAACTAGTTAACCTCCACACTACTACTATGCGTGTGTACTCATTCAACGCACATACACCCGATCGATTGATGGGAGCGCCTACCAATAAAGATACGGCATATACCTCTCTGCCGATGAAACCATCGCCGTACGAAACAAGACACGCGTCGGGAACCAGCAGTAGCATCACCACCGGTACATCACTTAGGATATCACACCGTCTCGGATATTTTTCGAAGCAGATTTTCTCAAGAACGAGGAGAGTGCAAACGCCGAGCGAAGTGTCTATGGAAAGATCTCGACGAGACGCGTTCTAAGATAGAGGTAGCACTTTTCGGCGTTTTCATTTTCTGGGTGATGGGGCTCCTTAACCAAATAAGATACAATCGTCGGAATGTCATTCAATTTTTGCAATATACTTTTTTGTACAGATGGGCCGCGGGTTTGTTCATCGGATTGCTCTTTCAGTTTGCTTAAAAATCATTTTTTCGGTGGGGGTATAGAGCTCCTCAAGTGAGGAGCTTCAGAAAAAAAAATGGTGAACCTCTATCGTAGAACGTGTCACGAGATCTCGACCCAAAAGCATAATTTTCGTTGTGTGCGCCTCCCTTATTGTTTTTGGAGAACATCCGCTCGGAATTTGATCGCAGGGTATTTGTTCTCTTGCGTGTGTTTATACTATTAATACGGTGTTTGGCTGCCGCCACGACGAAACAGCGTAGTAACTAACTAACTTGTGAGTAAATATGTTATCAATATGGGATAGCCGCGCCGTCCAACTGTTTGTGGTCCAACCCTTCTATTATCCCGTCCGTGGAAACGCCCCCTTTTTGTATTAATAGGATTGCGAAAAGCGAACCCTTCAGGGGAACACCGGTCTTTGGAACAGCTGCGACACTACGGTAAGCCTGGAAGTGTGATGCGTCAAATATGTGAATTGTATTAAGGCTTAGTTTGGGTAGATATTAATACTAAGACGCGTGCTATGTACGATAGAGGTATCAATAGAACTTTTTGGCTTTTTTAGTTTCTGAATTTCGGTGCTCCTTAACCCAGAAACGTCGAAATAATGTCATTCTTTGTTTACAGCGCTATTTTTTTGCTTATCTAGGCCACGAGTTTGTTCATCGGGTGGCTTTTTCAAATTACTTAAAAAACAATTATTTTGTGACGTATGGAGCTTCTCGAGTGGGAAGCCTCAGGAAAAACATGGAAAACCTCAACCCTAGCAAGCGTCTGTAGGTATCGGGTTATCCTTTTGCCAGTAGTCCAGTGGACTCTTAATACTACCCTCCAATATCTTAGAAAATGGGGTCGACGGCAGGACGAAAAATAGAATATCGTGACTTGTGCGGGGTTGTGGTAGAGTTAAACTTGGCGGCAAACAAAAATCGCTCAGTTATTAACATGTCGGCTCACGTGCTTGCTGATGACCTCTCGTGCCCAATATCGACAGTAGTATCAAAACGGTGTTTAAATGCGCGTTCGTGCCTGTTGAAAACTACTCTGGTATTTGTTCATTTGACAGCCAGGGAAGTCACCAAAGCATTGGTGTATCGTCCATAGTTTAGTGTTCTGGAACGTATGACAAGGCAAACCTAAAATAAAAGTGGCAGTGGTGCCATCCAGTCTACGTGTTCGTCTTGGTGCGTGAAATCCAACAAAAAAACAACATAAACATGCTGTCCAACCAACTTGACAGGCTGAGACAGATAGCGACAACCCAGACAAAATCGGGTGAAATCCAAAAAACAACAGCATAAAATGTATTGCAACCACCTACATATGCTGTCCAACTCGACAGACTGAAACGGGTAGCGATGATCCAGATAAGATTGGGAGCACAAGCCTGTACTACGGGAACAGCTCCCTAGCGGCGGCCTCGGAATCAGACTCAACCCTGGAAGTGTCTGGCACGGACGGCACGCAAGACACCCCGCGAATGTGGGAAGGCTTCGGCGAATATAATCTGGTCTACATGCTAAGAAAAGTGGGCCTCGACTACCTTGGGAACGAGACTGTGGTACGAAGCTTTGACGCAAAAAAAAGGCATGAAAAAACAAAAATGGTTGACGAGAACGCCGAATTAACTCGTACACGTAGCGTTGGAACTCCTACCAATACGCAAAATTTTGTTAAGAAAAGCTTCCGCGAATGTATATAGCTTGGTCTACATGCCAATAAACGTGGGCCTGAACTACTTCGGGAACGAAACTGGGGTACGTTAGCTCCGGCGACGAGTCAAATGCCGATTTAACTTTCACACGCAGTACGAGAACCCCCACCGAATCAGGACACACGATCGTAGTATAGCTGTTGCTAAATTCTCGAGCAGCAAGGTTAAGGTACCTGTAACTTTCATGAACTTGTGTGCATTCGTTCCGGTTGGTGGTGGCGGCGGCGGCGGCGGATGTTTAATCTGGCTTCCGCGATATTCAAAAAGGGTCTCTTGTTTTCTGGCGTCGTGTACATTAGAAAATCGCATAATTAGAAACGGTGTTGTGAATGATCGGCTGAACTCACCGACATAAGCGTACTCTAGACGCTAACGAGCTTGAATGGGAGTGGCGGTGACCCGCACGGCAGGCAGGCAGGTAACCAAGGAGAATGCTAGTAGAGTGCTCGAATCCCTTCGATAACCACACATACATGGTATTCTGACTTTTTCGTACGCGGGCGCGACAGGTGATCTTACAGGGCGAGCACCTCCTTCAGTTCCACATGGCGAGAGATAGCTCCGACGCCGCCCTCCAGTACCCCACGCGCTACCGTGCAGAAGACAACACCACTTTTGACACCGACATCCGCCTTAATCGGTACCTTTCGCAGACACAGGTGAGTCGTTCACGACCGGCATTCGCCTTAACCTTTTATGTGGCTTCATAGGGGGAAAATGTCGTACAAAAATAACGATTGCAGTACAGTACAGGACACCTTAATAATAAGAAACAAGGTAAAATAAACCCAGGCTGGTATTTATAGGAAAATAAGAAATTCGGGAACCGTTGTACTGAAGTTAGTGTAGAACGCACCCTTTTTCAAATAAGAAACCCAGCCTGGGTCAGTATTTTTGTTTCTTATTATTAATAGGTGTCCTGTACTGTATCGGCTACACGAAACAATCTAGGCTGATGGGGTATAGGGGACGCGTCCAAAGAGCAACGAAAGGGATGTAAGGAATGTAAGGAATGAACATACGACACGCGCAAAGCATGGAGATACTTGTACTGCCGCGCGTTCTGCCTATCACGGGGGAACGTAGTTAATAGGACCAAATATTGGTAGTAAAAATAGAGAAATATATAGGTTTTTGTGTCTACC